>WHVE01000904.1:0-46341 GCA_015178995.1 Trichophaea hybrida | reverse complement strand
CAGATCAGATTGAGAACAACATTTTAAAAGGATTCATCAGATCATTGTCATCACCATTCAGAGCTCCAGAATTTTTCACACCAAAGCCAAATGGAGGTATAAGGTTATGTATGGACTATCAAGACCTGAAGGAAAAAACAATCAAAAACCGCTATCCTCAACCATTCAACCAGGAAATACTCCCCAAACTCTTCAAGACATACATGAATACTACACATGACATCACAGATGCCTATAACATAATCATAATTGCCCAATGTGACAATCGGAAAACAGCTATCATAATCTGCTATGGCCTGTTAGAGTCTCTGGTAATACCATTTGGATGGACCAACGCTCCAGAAACCTTTCAAAAATTCATCAATGATACCCTACTCCCATTTTGAAATATATGCTATATGGATTTTTTGAACAATATCTTTATTTACAATAACAATATGAAAGAATATAAGGAACAAATCCATGCAATAATGCAAATACTTACCGAAACGGAACTTTACCTAAATGCAGAGAAATACAAGTTTCATGAAGAAGCAGTCAAGCACCTGGGTTTAATATTAGGTATCAATGGAATTCTGATGGATCACACAATGGTACAGGCAATCAAATGATTTGGGGCACCGAGTCAGCTCAAACAAGTGCAATCATTTCTAGGATTCTACAACTTCTAGTGAAGATTCATATGGAATTACAGAAGGGTGGTACAACCATTGACCAAACTCACCAAAAAGCTGATGCAGTGTCCATAGGGACTAGTGTTGGCAACGAACCGCATGGGTTCAAGAGAATTAAAGAACCGGTTTGATTCGTTCGATCCGAATCCTTCCCAAGATTTTCGCTCAAACCCCACCGAATTCACGCCCGAATTTCAAATGAAAATTGGTATGCGCGTTCTTGTCCGATCGGCTCGAATTTATTTCATCTTGTAGGTAACTTCATGCGCTACAAGATAAAACAAAATTCAAGCTGATCGAACAAGAACTCGTTTACGTCTTTTCATGCGAAATACAATGGTTCACGAGTCACTTTGTGACGAACCAACAGATATTTGCAAATCACAGATCAAACTCGAATTGAATCTTTGCTCGGTTCGATCCGTTGCCAACACTACTAGAGACCATATCGGAAAGCATATTTGCCCAACTCACAGCAGCCATTACAACTGCAACAGTATCAGTTCATCTTCATTACGACAATGAGATTATCCCATGTACCAATCTATTGAGCTATATGTCTGTAGGAATAATATCACAATATGACAAGCAGGGGGTTCTGCATCCTGTAGCATTTTTTTTGAAGCCATATACCCCTGTTGAGGAAAACCATAGGATCTATGATCATAAGCTGGAAGCAATAGTGAAAAGTCTGAAACAATAGTGGCTGGAATGCAAAGTGTCAGTATATCCAATCAAAACAGTCACAGACAACAACAATCTTGAGTACTTTATGACATTGAAACTATATCAGCAAAAAGAAAAAAATGCATTCTGAGCATTCTGAGCATTTTGGAGGGTTTTGAACATTCAGTACTTATTTAGTCGATTATGTTGGGTGCTGTCATGGGAACAATGCTAAGTAATATTGAAACCAAAACTTGACCGGATTTCCAAACTTGGTATTGTATTCCAAATTAGATATAGCTCAGTTGGATACATTTTTCAATTGCTTAAAGTCAACTACTGTTATTTTAGGAAAATGTAATGAACATGTAATTCTGTGCTGCGTCATGATATGAAACTTGATATTAGTATTTAGAAATGGCAAATCAAATCAAACAAACCGAAATAGAGAATATTATTAAAAATATATATTTATTTGTTAATTATACCTGGAGGTATTCCAAATATGGTTAGTTTTATTATGATTTGTCATGATGATATATAAACCAAAAGTTTCATAATATTACTAAGCAAGCAATGGTATGTCTATTACAAATGTTATTTTTAAAAGTAGACCAACTTTTGAATATAAAACAATGTAACAGACTAAGCTATACCCTTTTGGGAGTACAATACCATGTTTGGAAATCCCACAATGATATGAAAACAATGTTACAGAGTATAATTAAGCCCAAAGAATACTTCATAATCGAAAAAATGAGAACTGAAATATCACAATGCTCCGAATGCTCAGGATCTCTTTGCATTTTTCACTCATGTACTCAACAGAGCACACACTGAATTGTCTGAATGTCTATCAATGTTCAAACTCAGGATTATATACCAACCAGCAAAACTGAGCCAGAAGCCCAATACACTGACAGGAATACCAGGAGACATTCCTTTGAAGAGGGGGGGGAGAAAAACCTCAACAAATCATGTTCAAAACAAAAAATCTTGAAAAGTAAATATAGACACGAATAATATTGTCATTCACAGAAGTCATGAGCCTACAAAATGTGTTCATATGCCTTGATGAAATATGGAACTGGATTCAGCATGTATGGCAAGATTGCCAATATGATAGAAGTGAAGTACTCTGCACATTTCCTGCCACAGTATACACAACAACAGGTGAGGCAATTGTTTGCCAAATCAAAGAATATCACCACTCCCCAGCAGCTGGCCATCAAGGAAGATCAAAATCATTCAGGCTTCTAAGAAAAAATCATTACTGGAAAGGGATAACAAAAGATATAGACAAATACATCAGAAACTGGATACCAGCCAACACAGTACCACCAAAATCTGGAGACACATGGATGGCTCAAACCATTGGAAGTACCACAACAACATTGGAAAGATCTGAGTATGGACTTTGTTGTAGGACTTCCAGAAAGAGATGGTTACAATGTCATATTGGTGGTTGTAGACCAGCTATCAATGATGAAACAGTAGGTTGCATGCGGTGACAATACAGATGGAAAGAAATTGGAGACAATGTTCATTAAAGAGCTGTTCAGATCCCACATTCTAGAAGACAGCATAGAATGAGACTGTAGAACACAGTGTACTTTGGAGTTCTGGAAACATATATTTGAACACTTAGACATAGAACAAAAACTTACAATTGCCCTTCATTGGCAAACTGAAATTTAAATCATATGAATCAATGCAATTGTAGAACACTATCTCTAAATATCGGTCAATTAGTAATTGAATGACTGGATACCATGGCTCCCAATGGCAGAATTCACATCAAACTATAGCTTCTCCAAGTTGTTGAACTGCTTACTATTCTGTGGCAATCGCAGAGTCCACCCCAGAATATCCTTCGGCCAATGTCCAGTCCATAATCATAAGAAGATCCAAGAAGTTGACTCAGCACAGATAGCAAAAAAAGAGAAGAAAGTATTCGATCAAATCAGAGTGGAAATGACAAGAGATCAGGATAGCCCAGTATGGCAACCACCCAAAAACTGCCTCAAGGGACAAAACTTGAAGGAACAGAATTTCGTATTGATGGACACCAGAAATATCACAACTCAAACACCCAGCGAGAAACTGGATTGGTGATATATCAATCCATACAAAACTCTTAATGTGGAAGTCCATGGGCCTACCAACTGCAACTACCAAAAGACATCAATATCCATCCAGGTCTACCAATATCCAGATTATCAAAAGCAGCAGAGGACCCGATCCTTGGGCCAGTAATACAACTACTACCACCAGTAATTCTTGACCGAGAAGAGAAATTGGAGGTTAAAAAGATTGATAACTCAAGGCTGTTCAGGAGACAACATCAAGACATCAGGAAAAAAACCAAGTTACACCCGGGATATACAAAAGACAAGGTGGACATTGGACATTCAAATCGAGACTTTTGAGTTTCAACATACCCTTGAATTCCAGGCACAGCATTTACCTCCAGATACAGCTCCAGATTCAGGATTGGCCTCCGGACACAGCATTTGCTTCCAAACACTGCACACTGTATGGTGGTAGCCTCAATTTTTGTCACAGCCTTAATTTATGGTCACAGTTTTGATTCACAAATTCATTGCTATCCATATCCAAAAAATATTTGTAGATTTTGGGAGCAGCACTTGGAGCAGGTACACTTGGTGTCAGGGATTGAGGGCTGGGTGTCGAGGGTTCAGGGCTCGGGGTTCTAGGGGTTATGAAATCCAAGAGCACAAAGCTCAGAGTCCAGAATAGCCTGTAGCTAAAGAAACAAAGACTGTACACAAGAGACACAATCCAGGATCACCGAATGTGAAAGAAGCGAATGCCGAAGCTAATTGATTGTTATATAGATGTGAGAAAGAGTGAAGCAAGAAACTTATCCTCCGCCGAATGCCTGGTTTATATACAGTAATTCACTCGTTTCATAATACCTCCAAACTCCTGCTTTCTTTGTACATTGTTTTTGCACGATTCCGTCATTTCCCGTTCGAAACCTGACTTCTTGATTTAGCCCTCTTTCAAAACCTGATTTCATTCTCATCGTGCTTTAGCCTCCATTTGCAATCTGATTTCATTCTCGTCATGCTTTAGCCTCTGTTCGAAACCGGATTTCATTCTTGTCGTACTTTAGCCTCCGTTCGAAACCTGATTTCAATCCCGTTGTGCATTTGCTTTCATATCAATCACCGATTATTACCCCGCCATTGATCGTCACTCAATACATCCGTGATAGTTGCTCCTCCTCTCCAATGCCATGTACCTACGAGGTTTATAATCCAGGCTTGCCAGGTCGTTCGGTGTGAAAATCGTCGATAGCCTTGAGTCCATCTACATTGGTTGCGGGCTCCCAGCTGCGTTCGTCGTAGCCAGTCCATTTTACCAAATACTGCAGCTGCCTCTGGAACAGCCCGGAATCGTCTATCCGCTCCACTTCGTACTCCTCTTCTCCGTCCACTATTACTGGTGGTGGTGATTCATGCTTTTGATTCGGGAGAGGATTCTGGGGTGTCTTCTCTAATCTGGATATTGGTTGAACGTCGTGAATGTGTACTTGATATGGTAGCATAACTCCATAGGCCCATGGACTGACGATCTTGGTGATTTTGTACGGCCCAATGCGTTTCCAGTCAAGTTTCTTACTTGGTCGGATTGTTTATATGTTTCATGCATCCAGCCAAGCTTTGTCGCTGACTTCCAATAATGTGCCGACTCTTCGGAACTTATTGGCCTGTTCGTACTTTACGGCCTGGGCCCTTTTCATTTCGGCTCTGAGTTCGCTGAAATGTTGCTCCATCCGTTGGGCCATCTGCTGGGCATATACCTGGCGAATATCATTGGGATCCTGAATTGGATGTTGGCCGAAAGTCATTCTTGGATAAAAGCCGTAGTTACCAAAGAACGTGGAACAATTGGTTGTCTCCGAGGTATGATTGTGGTCTGCGAACTCTGCCATCGGTAGCCATCGGACCTTGTCATTTTGCTGATAATTAACGAAATTTTGAAGGTACTGTTCCAACACCGCATTGACTCTCTCAGTTTGGCCATCAGTCTGAGGGTGAAATGCCGTTGACAGTCTTCATTCAATTCCCAATCTTTTCCAGACATGTTTCCAGAATTCCAAAGCGAATTGCGGCACTCGATCTGATACTATTATTTCGCGTAGTCCATGCAGTCTGAACACTTCCTTAATGTACATTTCACCCAGTGTCTTTCTGTCCATACTGTCAGTGCAAGGTACCAGATGACGCATTTTTGTTAGGTGATCGACTACTAACCATATTGCATTGAATCCTTTACTTTCCGGCAGCCCAACTACGAAGTCCATGCTCAAGTACTTCCACGGTTGCTCCGGTATCTCTAGTGGTTGTAGTAATCCATGGGTACTTCTGTGGATTGCCTTACTCCGCTGGCAGATGTGGCTGTTTCGTACATAGCGGTCCACATCCTTTCTCATTTGGTTCCAGGAATAGCTTCGACTTAGCATGTCCTCGGTTTTTGCCCATCCTGGGTGCCCCACAACTGGAGAATCATGACATGCCTTGATCCATTAGCGTTTGTACTCGTCCGTTGGTTGGATTTGTATTTTGGAAATTTCCAACAGTTGATCCTTGTGGGTGCATGGTCCTTCACTGCTGTCATACGGGTATTGTTGACACACCCATTTTACCCAGTTCCAGAATTCTTCGGGGCATGTTGAATCGTTGTCCAGATTGACCGTCTCTGCAAACGCCACTACCAAAGTGTTGCATAGTTCCTTGTCGAGGTTTTCTGTCTTTAGCACGATTTGATGGGTGTTTTCCGCCCCCCCTTCGGAGGAATGTCTCCTGGCATTCTTGTAAGTGCATCATGTTTTTGACCTTGCTTTCCGGGCCGCTAAACTATCTTGAATTTGAGCCTCGGCAGCAATTCGAACCATCTGGTCTGCCTTCGATTTAATAGTTTCAATGGCATGAAGTACTCCAGGTTCTTGTGATCGGTGAGAATCTTGATCGGATGTGCTGAACCTTCGCATTCGGGTCTCCATTGAACAAGGCTTTTGACTATCGCGCCTAATTCTTGGTCATAGATTTTGTAATTTGCTTTGGCGGGTGAATGTTTCTTGGAGAAGAAGGCCACTGGGTGTAGCACGCCATGATTGTCGTACTGAGAGAGGACTCCCGCAGATACGTAACTTGAGGTGTCGGTTTCGAGAACTATCTTCTTTTCATGATAGAAATGGGCTAGCACTGATGCCGTTGTAAAGGCTCTTTTGAATTCTGCGAACACCCTTTTTTGATCTGGTCCCCAGCAGAAGGGTACTTGCTTTTTCATGAGATTGGTTAATGGTTGCACTATCTTGCTATAATTTCGTATGAACCGTCAATAAAAATTTGCAATGCCCAAAAAGGCTTGGACTTGCTCGAGTTTCCCTGGTGCTTCCCAGTTTGTGACTGCTTGGACTTTCACTGGGTCCATTCTGATGCCGTTTACTCCGACAATTGATCCAAGATATTTGACTTCTTCCCTATGAAACTCGCGCTTCTCTGCTTTTAGGTAGAGGCCAGCTTCCCTGAGTGAGGTCATGACTGCTCTGACGTGATCCTTAAGTTCCTTGATGTTATCGCTGTGGATGTGGATGTCGTCTGAAATGGCCATGCGGAATATGTCCAGGAATGGTCATAGAGTATCATTGATGAACTCTTGGAAGGATGCTGGTGCATTGGTAAGTCTGAAGGAATAACCAGGTATTCGAAAAGCCCATAGCTGGTCATTAATGCCGTTTTCCATTGATCCCCTTCTGCGATTCTAATCATGATGTACGTGTCACAGAAGTGTAGCTGTGTTTAATTGCGAGCCTTCGAGAGTCTTAGCACGGTTTCTTGGATCAATGGTAGGGGGTATTGGTTTTTTATTGTTCCTTCATTCAGGCCTCGGTAATCGACTCAGAGTCTTAAGCCTTCTCCCGGCGTTGGAGCGAAAAGTACTGGGGCTTCTCAAGGTGATGGAGACGACCGGATAAATTCATTGGACAAGTTGTTCTCTATCCATTGGGTTAAAATGTGTAGTTCTTCTTGAGATCAGCTGAAAATAGATGCAAACGGCGGTGTAAAGCCCTCCTGTAACCCAATCTTGTTATCGTAGGGTTGGTGTGGTGGTAGCGTTTCAGCGATTACGTTGCTGAAGAGGGGTAGATACTGATGGTATTCCTGGGGGATGACTTCTTCGAGGGACTTTTCTTGTAGATCCTTTATTCGCAAGACCTGGTTCATTTCGTATAATGTGACAGCGTAAACCTTGAACCCTGTCTTCTTTATTTGTCTCATAACAGGTGAGGCGGCTACAGCGCTGATGTCTAGTCTGGGTTTCTCCGGATCCGTTGTTTCCATATGATTACCCCACACCCATTCGCTCGAATGGTGTTGGCAGTGTTGTTGGCAGTAGCTGCTTTCGAAACCAATGCTGCAACTTTGAAATTTGACTGTTACATCATGAAGTTGCAACCATGGTAGCCCTAACACTATTGGATAATGTTCTAACTGTGTTACGAATGCTGGTAATTGCTCCTGATGTGATCGTATTCTCAGGTTTAACTTGGTCTTGGTTGTAATAGAGCCTGATTTAATGGGCCTTCAATCGATAACCTCTAACTCTCGTGACTCTGGTGATTCATTATCATCTAATTGATGATGGCGAACAAAATCTTTTTCCACAAATGCTATTCCTGTGGTCCTCAGTCAATTACAGCGTGCGTATCGATTAACCTGTCTCCGATTCTCAGTGAACATTTTACAACAAGATGTTTGTTTTCAAATAAAGACTCCTCAATTTCTACGCTACTAATCGAGAACTGCAGAATTCGAAAACAAGATTTAACAACTGTAGGCAAAGGAGATTCCTGTCCAGTGCAATGGCCATCCTTATTGCACTGGCCTAGACTTTTCCTGACTGGATTTCCTTTTCTTCCCTTGTTCCCCAATCTGCATCCATTTCATTTCCTGCTTTCTTAAAAGGTGTTACTTCCACCTGTCCTGATGCTGCTTTCAATTTTCTTGGACATGATGCCACGAAATGCCTGCTATACCCGCAGTACATACAGAGGCCTCTATCCCTTCGCTGCTTGCATTCTTTCGCAGTGATCTTCCACCCCTGGACTGCTGAAAGGTCCATTGGAGCAGGGCCGTGGTAACCTGTCACAGTGCCTGCTCGTGCTGTTTCTGCGGTAGGTGTGGTGTTGCTTGTGGTTTCCTGTTTCTTTGACCCTGCTGTCCATCTTCCTGACATTCTCTCTGCGGCTCGGGCGTGGATTTGGGAGTCTCTTTTTGCGCACATTTTGACAAACTCAGTGAGGTCCGACAGGATGTCGCAGTGCTGTGGAGAGTCCTTCAGCTCCTCAGATAGGCCTTGTCATAATACTTCCAACTGGGCTGCTTCGTTTCAATCGACGTCAGGTACTCACAGTTGGAATTCTGCGTAGTATTGGGCAAATTCTCGATTCTGTTGCTTATGTTTGAGCAGTTTCCGATTCTCTGTGGTCCGTATGTCCTGATCTCCGAAAGCCAATTGCAATAGGTCCAGCAATGTTTCTAGCGACTCTAACGTCAGATCTCCGGGTTTCCTGTCGATGTACGGTTGAATTTGATTCCGGGCCACACCATCTAGGCGATTTGCCACGTACCTCTTTTTGGAGTGTTCGCCGAAGCATCGTCCCGGTTCATCCGGAAGTTTCATGGCTAGTTGTGGCATCCATTCTCGAAGTGCCCTTCAGTCTGTTCCTGTAAATCGGAGACTTTTGCTGCCTTTGTGTCCTCTGTTACCGCCACTATTACCACGATTCCCTGCAAGTTAGAGAACTCTTTTGACCTGATCCCGATATTTGTTTCTCTCTTCTCCAATAAATTTCAATTGCTCCTGTGTATCCTCGAGATCCTGCTTCAAT
The DNA here is from genome assembly GCA_015178995.1 of Trichophaea hybrida. Taxonomy (NCBI): domain Eukaryota; kingdom Fungi; phylum Ascomycota; class Pezizomycetes; order Pezizales; family Pyronemataceae; genus Trichophaea; species Trichophaea hybrida. Next base: position 37,077 of record WHVE01000904.1, on the reverse strand, counting down.
ACCTCCGTATCTGTCAGCATTCTGTTTGCCAGTTGTTGTTCGAATTCGGTGACTTTGGTCTGTAAGTTGCCGTTTGTATAGGTGGGCACTCTTGGTTCCAAGTCTTTCACTTTTTGTTGTGTTAATGCCAGTTCTTGGTCTGTGTTCTCTTTGTTTGTTAGGAGGTCTTTTCCTTCTTTCATCAGGACAGAGTTCCTGTCTCTGGTTTCTGCAATGGTTGTTGCTTGGGTGGCGATTTGTTGGTTTAATCGTTCTATATGATTTGCAATTTGAAATGCTGGTGCTCCTGCCATGCCTGCTATATAGTCCTTCATTTCGTTGGCTGTTGTCAGGGCATCTTGTTGATTCAGCTTCGTAAAATCCACCAATATCATTTGTACCATTATATCTTGATACACTCTCGCAATCTCGATTTATCGAAATCCTTCGCTCATACTGCTCCTTGACATGGCTACTTGCATCTTTGAAGGGTGATTGATGAAGCTAGTTGTTGATATCGAAACCTAGTAAGCGTTCTTCCTCTATACACTGATAACAGATGTGTTCCCACTTGTTGTTTGGCCAGTTAATCCAGCAATCGGAAAAACAGGGGATATCACAGCAACCACAGCTGTTCGGATTTCAGTACATAAATGCCTGGTTATATACCAAGGCAAAAGGGTTTCGAGACCAATGGTCCACAGTAAACAAAGAATACAATAGCATTCCTTGATGCAATCAAAAAAAGTATTGAATTCCTCTATGCCGCAGTTGCAGGTTGGAATTTCAGCCTAATCCTGAATTGCTCCACAGTTGCCGTGGATAGTTGGATTTGGATAATTGTGATCAAGGTCTCATTCTTCCTCTGAACAGTAGCAGAGATGAATACAGTCGCAGGTCCTTTCGTCCTCGCTCATGTATGTAGAAGTGGCACTGGTTGCCGAAAATATCTGGATTCGTAGGTCTTGGAAAAGTCCACAAGCAAGATTCACAGATGTGTCTCCAGTAAGATTGGATGACCAATCTATTTTCGATATTGCTTGCTGATTTAAAAACATTGCAAGAAGTGTTGCAAATGTGATGACAATAATAGCAACCTAAACGGTGAGGATAATGACACATAAAACTAGAATATAACCGGTAGAATCAATTTTAGACTCGTTTTTTTGTCAGGGATTCAGGGTTGGGTGTCGAAGGTTCAGGGCTCGGGGTTCTAGGGGTTATAAAATCCAAGAGCAGGAAGCTCAGAGTCGAGAATAGCCTGTAGCTAAAGAAACAAAGATTGTACACAAGAGACTCGATCCAGGATCACCAAATATGAAAGGAGTGAAAGCCGAAGCTAATTGATTGTTTAATAGATGAGAGAACAAGGGAAGAAATAAACATATCCTCCACCGAATGCGTGGTTTATATACAGTAATTCACAGGTTCCATAATACCTCCGAACTGCTGCTTTGTTGGTACATCACTTTTGCACGATTCCGTCGTTTCACGTTCGAAACCTGACTTTGTGTGTTAGCCTTCTTTCGAAACCTGATTTCATTCTCGTCGTGCTTTAGCCTCTGTTCGAAACCTGATTTCCATCTCGTCATGCTTTAGCCTCTGTTCGAAACCTGATTTCATTCTCGTCGTACTTTAGTTTTCATTCGAAACCTGATTTCATTCTCCTCGTGCATCATCTTTAATATCAATCACCGATCATCACTCTACCATAGATCATCACTCAACACAACTCTATTGACACTGGGACCTGCGCTGGCCAGAACAGAGGCAGTAGGATTTTGATCAGGTGCACTTGGAGGTTCACTGTGTGCACTTCAAACAGCACTTGGAGTATGGATGGTGCATTGGCTGCAGGCTGGCTGGAGGCGGTCAAGTTGGGTTGGTTCTCAGCTGGCTGGACCCAATTGAGTCGGGTTGGCTCATGGCTGGATGGATGCCATTGAGTTGTGCTGGCTCGAGGCTGGCTTGATGCGATCAAGTATGGCTGGCTCGAGGCTGGCTGTAGCAGATCGAGCGGTGCTGGTTCTCAGCTGGCTGAATGTGATCGAATATGGCTGTGTCTTGGCTGGCTGGACACCATCAAGTAGGGCTGGCTTTTGGCTGGCTGGATACAATTGAGTTATGGAGGCTCTCAGCTGGCTGTCTATGATTGAGCTGGGGTGGATCTCGGCTGGCTGCACAAGTTCACTGTGGGCTGCTGGAGATGATCGAGCATGGTGAGCTGTTTTCATCGATTCAAAATGTCTGAATATCGAGCAGCATTACCAATGAAGGAACTGACTGTAAGAGTGAGAGAGAAATGCATTATAGAGTTGAACTTAGAACTTAAAGTACAAATATGGTTGAAAGTCAGGGGGTGAAAAAGGGAGTGGAAAAGGAGTGCTTGAAATGGTATCTCCCATGCAATTGATAAATGCTGGTTATATTGATTGAAATTGTCTGTATATCGATGAGCATTGCCAATAAAGAGAGACCATGAAAGTGAGAGAAGTATCATAGAGTTCAACATAGAAATGAAAACTTAGAGTAAAATAGGGTTGAAAGTAGGTGGGCAAAAATGGGAGTGAAAAAGTGAGTGCCTGACTGGTCGAGCCGATAGCTGGGTAACTGGGAACGAATGCAATCAAGGCAGGCTGGCTCAAAATGATCACGTTGGGCTGTCTGAAGATATTCCAAGTGGTCTGGCTTGTGGCTGGCTTTCGGCTGGCTGGACCAGCAGGCTCTCAGCTGGTGGGAGATAATCAACCTGCGCAGGCTTCACATGATTGTGCCAAAATACCTCTCAGGTGACTGGACGTGATCAAATAAAGCTAGCTGTGGGCTGGCTCGAGATGACAGAGCTTGGCAGGCTTTCAGCTGGCTGGATATGATTCAGCCAAGCTGGCTGCAGATCATTGAGAATCTTGTTTGGCTGGCAGTGTTGCCACTGAGCACAAAGTACAATCCAATTTAAATGGCCACATGAAGCATACAGAGTAATATGCGACCATATCAATATATAGCACCCAGAGCGGCTTTTGCAGGACGTTGAATCATATTGTTACAGATTTACATATTACCCTGCCACCTGATGTTCTAGGTGCGCCAGGCGTACGACGCATGCCTGGGTCTGTTGAATACAACTCGATGCAGTGATATTTTCCCAATGTATTTGATCAGTTGGAAGGAATATGATGAACTATGTTGGGATCCTGCATCACAGATAAACAGGCTTCAAGCTATTGACATATTATATTGAAAACAACCTGATGAGCCTGCATTGAAAAACTTAAAGAATCTTGTATGTGAATGAGAGAGCTACCTGGATAGTTGTATATAGTGAGGATCAGTGATTGGATAAAGATCAATAATGGAAATTATATGTATTTGGCAAAGAAAACAGTTTTATGCAACACGAGAGTAACAAACAGGTTTTTAGGCAAGGAAACATATATTGAGGGAAAGAACACAGATTATGTATAATCACCAAAGATATAGGAAAGATACCAATGGTACAACATATAGCATACGCATGACAGTTGTAAATGAGGTGTACAATGATTGGGTGAAGTTGGTTGAAACTTGAATGAATGAGTTTAGGTGATGACAGTCATGTGTATTGTTTATAAGGAGGATAGTTTAGTGGAGGATTGATTTGCTCTTCACTTGTTCTCTAGTCTACAAAACACTCAATAGCTTGGTCATCAACCTGTGTTTACTTCTGTGATTCTGGATTTTGAGTCTCTTGTCTTGCCAGCAATACTTGCAATCCCAATTCTTAGTTTGGTTTTTATATTCTGTAGAACTCCAAGCCTTGAATCCTTAACACATTCCTCCAAAGGGGGGGGCAAAAAGAACCCAACAAATTATCTTCAAAATAGAAAATCTGCATGAGGATATATGGAAACAAATGTTTGTATCATTCATGAATGTTGTGAGCCTACAATGTAAACATATAATCCCCGAAGAACAATGGAACTGTATTTAGTATGTATGCCAAGATTTCTTACATGGTAACTGCAAAGAACTCTGTATACATACCACTGCAATACATTCAACGGATGGGGTATTTGTTTGCCTCATCAAAGAATATCACAACACCTTCGTAGCTGTCCTGCAAGGAAGAAGTAAAACTTTCGAGCATCCCAAAAAATATCATGACTGGGAACGGAGTAGAAAAAATATAGATTGATATATCTGAACTTGCCAAACCTGCCAACTCAGCAAACCCCAAAATCAGGAGACACATTGATGGCTCAAACTGCTGGAATTACCTTAACAATCTTGAAAAGACTTGAGTATGGACATAGTAGTAGGACTTTCAGAAAGCTAAGGTTATAATCTGATATGGATGGTGGTAGAGAGACTATCAAAGATGGAATATTCAATTCCATGCAATGTCCATACAGATGGAAACACATTGGGAATGATGTTGATTAAAGAGGTATTCAGAGTAAATAGTCTACCAGACACCATAGCATCAGACTGTGCACTGCAGTTTGATTCACAGTTCTGGAAATATTTATTCAAATGCTTAGGTATGAAATGCAAGCTTTCAACTGTATTGCTTACACAAACTGAGCATCAAACTGAACAAATCAATCGAATCATATAACAATGGCTCCGAGCATTTGTCAATGATCAATCGGATTACTGGGTATAATGGATTCCAATGGTGGAATTTACATCAGACAACAGCTCCTCGAAGTTGATCAATTGCTTAGCATTCTTCAGCAATTATGAATTCCACCCCAGAATGTCCATTGGCCCACACCCTGTCCACAACTGGGCAAATATTCAAGAAGTCAATGCAGCACAGATAGCAAAACGCATCAAGATAGTACTCGATCAAATGAGAGCAGAAATATTAAGGGACAGGCAATCCAAGTAGAATAAGCACACCAAATCTGTCACAATAAACAAGACTTGAAGGCAGGAGATTTTTTATCAATGGATGCCAAAAATGTTCCAATTCAAAGACGTAGCAAGAAACAGTACTGGAAAAATATAGATCTCGATACAAATTGATCAAGTGTTCAGTCCATTCACCTAATCACTGTGACTACCAAAAGGTATTTATATTTGTCCTGGTTGACCAATATTCATATTATCGAAAGCAGTAGACATCCCTATCCCTGAACAACTAATGCAACTGCTGCCACCAGTAATTTTTCATGCAGAAGAAAAATATAAGATTTAAAAGATTGAGAACTCAAGGTTGTTTAGGAGACAACTTCAATATCATATCGAGTTGAAGGGATATGATGAACTAACTTGTGAGTCTGCCACCAATATGGACAGATTTCAAGCTATTAACATATTCCATACAAAAGAATCTGGCATGGTTGGATCAATAAATATTGTAGAATTTGTGTTTGTGAGAGGATGCTTCTGTCACAGTTGAATATAGTGAGGATCAGTGAACTGATAAGGATTGATCAAGGAAAATATATATATTTGGTAAAGAACACAGATTTATACAATATAGAAGTAACAACAGGTTTTCAAGTAAGCAATCTGGTAGTGAGAACGAAAAAAGCAGGTTATGTAAAATTACCAAAGATAATAGGAAGAGATGGATGATACAACATAGGACATGAGCGTGGGAGATGTGAAGGAGGTATATCAAGAATGGATGAAGTCAGATGTAGATTAAATACAGGAAACTATGTGATAATAGTTGTATTTATAATATCTAAGAAGAATAGTTTAGTGAAGAATTGGTTTGCTCTTCATTTGTTCTCAAGTCTACAAAACAATCAATTGCTTTGGCATCAACCTCTGTTCACTATTGTAATTCCAGATTATTAGTTTCTTGTTTCGTTTCAATTCTTGCAATCCTAATACTTTGCTTGGTTTTTATAACCCCTAAAACTCCGAGCCTTGAAAACTTGACAGTGGCAGTCATTCTGAGGATAACATTATATAAAACAAATTGGGAACACAGATATATAAATTGGAAAGATAGTCTCAATGCACTCTGGAAATATTATGCAATTAGCAAATGACAGAAAACAGTGAAAACAGGAACTTATGATAGCTCTTACAACTTCAAGTCTCATGCAATTTCTTATTCCATTGAGTTCTGAAAACACAAAGATACATTTAATTGATTAATTAAAATATACCAAGGAGGTAATTTTGATGTTGTTGGAATGAAAGAAGAAGCAGGAAGTAAGAATCAATCCACACCAGAATGAGAGTGGTGATGAAATCCCATCTATATAATGTATGAGTATGACTACTCAGCTTTCTGTTGGAGGTCTGTGAATATAATAATTACCATGATTTCCACCAGAATATATCATATACAAATATTGCATACATGATTTGAAATACCAGTATTCCAAAAATGAGTGACAATGCAGAATGAGGTAAATGGCACACAGCCTATGAACCCATTACCTCGATAAGAGTGAACAGCAGGTACGATTATTACTTCGATATTGTGAGATACTCAAGACCTACATATGATTCGGGCAGCTGGTAGATGCTCTCCAGTAATGTAATTCCTATTATATGTGTGATATATATATCAACCTGCACGAAAGATACAGATATATGTGAAAAGCCTAGTGAGATGGGTGGCATAATTATACAGCATACTTGGTGGGAAAGTAGCTTGAATCGAATTATTCTAGAAAGAACATTAGTAATTAAAAAGATTCAAAGACGGTGAAGTTGATTCCCTATATTCAATGTGGTATACTTCTAGGTATTGTACTACATGGTAGTGCACTTACATAGTGGTGGTATGGCTGAAATATCATACAATATTCCAAATTGGACAGTGGTACAAAGAAATTCCTGGGAGAGAAACTCTTGTGTCCATTATATAAACCTCACTAAACAATCATTATTACAGTCTATTTCATCAGCATGGCTAAATCAAAGCGAGATCATATTACATGTTTCATCCACATGAAATTTTTCTACCGGAACCGATTTGAAGCTCACTACAAGCAGTTTCATTCAATTATTCTGGGGGAAGGCCTCATGTCTGACCAAACTATATCTCCAGTTGGCTGGAACCATCCAGTACCAGCTAGGTTCAATGTTGGTAGTTGTATATGAATCATTTCATGATATATTACCTTATATCGAGTGGAGCTGGTAGAGACTATCGCATACATACCTCCACCTGAAGATTTCTCGGACAGTGAATCCATAGATCCACAGCAATCAAATTCAACATATACATAAGATTTGATAAAAATTAACTATTACAGTGATGATATGAGAACAGAGGCAGCTGGTGGTCAGATATACTGTATTGCTACTGAAATATACAACAAATACCATATATACTTGGATCAATAGAATTCATGGTATCCATTCGATTGGGTATATAATATTCAGCAAGCCCTATCCTGGGATCGTGTCAAGGTTTCAAGGCTCGGAGTTCTAGGTATTATAAAGACCAAGCAAGAGGGTGCAGGGATCGCGGGTAGTGCGTACAAACTAGAGACTCGAAATCCGGAATCACAGAAGTGAACAAAGGTTGGTACCGAAGCTATTGATCGTTTTGTAGACTAGAAAATCAGTGAAGAACACACCTATCCTCCGCTAAACCATCACTCTTATATACAACTAACGCGACCGTCATCACCTTTACTCACTCGTTCCTAAATACATCCAAACCTCACCCAACTATGTATGCAGCCCATTCAATCCGTAATCACATCATAACCATTACCCCATATTTACAACGCAACCAACAAAACCTGATTCCTTCCAACAAAACCTGATTCCTTCCTTCGAAACCTGTTTCCTTCCATCGAAACCAAATTCTTTCCCTCAGAACCTGTTTCCTTCCGTGCGTCCCATATTCTCGAAATACGCTCCATCGATCGTCACTGCTTCTCCGATCCTCACTTGACACAACCTTTACAGTAGCGCCCCCTCCCACAAGCCACCTTTCTACGAGGCTGTTGATCTGGGTTTTCCATGTTGTTCTGCGTGGAATATGTCAATAGCTTGAAGTCTGTCCACATTGACTGCTGGTTCCCAGCTCCGTTTGTCATAGCCCTTCCACTTAACCAGATACTGCAATTGTCTTTGACACACTCTGGCTTCCTCCAGGCGTTCCACTTCATATTCTTCTTCTCCATCGACGATAACCGGAGGAGGGGCTGGCTCAATTTGTCAGGGCAATGTGTTGTTCGAGGCTTTGCTTAGATGGGAGATTGGTTGTACTGGATGTATATGAATGTCCTTAGGTTGGTCCAATCGATAGGCCCATGGGCTGATAACTTCAATGATTTCATATGGTCCAAGGTTTTTCCAATCGAGTTTCTTGCTTTGTCTCTGTGTTGTAATATTCCTAGCGTCCATCCATACTTTGTCTTCGACTGTCATCCCTGTTCCTTCTCTGCATCATTTGTCCACCTGTTCTGCTTGAATTGATTGTGCTCGGGACATTTTGGCTTTCATCTGTTCAAAGATCTCATTCATCTTTTGGGAAAGAGTGTTGGTGTTTACTTCCCTGATGTCGTTTACATTTCGAACTGGATGTTGACTGAAGGTCATCCTTGGCTGGAAGCCGTAATTGCCAAAGAATGGTGAACAGTGTGTTGTTTCTGATGTGTGATTGTTCGATGCGAACTCTGCCATGGGTAGCCACAAGGCCCAGTCATCCTGCTGATAATTGACAAAGCTTTTCAAGTATTGTTCCATAATAGCATTCATTCGTTCAGTTTGGCCGTCCGTTTCCGGACGGAATGCAGTTGAGAGTCTTCGCTCAATTCTGAGTCTTTCGCAGACGTGGTTCCAGAATTCCGATGCAAACTGGGGTCCTCTGCCTGACACTATGGTGTCTGGTAAGCCATGTAACCTAAACACATTTTGAATGAATATCTCACCCAGCTTCCTGCCATCTGTATCGTCTCGACAAGGTGCCAAATGCTTCATCTTCGATAGCCTATCGACTACCACCCATACGGCGTTATACCCTTCGCTTTCTGGTAGTCCAACCACAAAATCCATACTCAGATCCTTCCATGGTTGTTGTGGTATTTCGAGCGGTTTTAGCCATCCGTGAATTTTTTGATTCTTTGGTTTGCTGTGTTGACATATATGGCAGATCCGTACATATCTATCCACATCTGCTCTCATATGTGGCCATTGATGATTCCTATTGAGTAGGTCCAAGGTTTTTGCACATCCTGGATGTTCTGCCGTGGGTAAATCATGATGTTCCTGTATCAACTGTAGGTTGTCCGATTCCCTTTTGACTTTCATTGCATCGATGCACAATCATTCACTGCTGTTGAACAGGCAGTCCTGCATACGTTTTGAATCCAGTTCCATAGCGCTGTTGGATCAGTTGCGTCTTGATTTACCACTTCCGCGAATGCAACCACCAGACCTTGTTGAATTCTTTTGTCGAGATTCTTCATTTTAAGCATGATTTGTTGGGTATATTCTGCCCCTCCCTTCAGAGGAATGTCTCCTGGCATTCTGGTGAGTGCATCGGGTTTCTGTCCCAGTTTTCCTGGGCGATAAACAATCTTGAACTTCAATTTTGATAGGAATTCGGACCACCATGTTTTTCTTCTGTTGAGTAACCTTGATGTAATGAAATATTGAAGGTTCTTGTGGTCCGTCAGTATCATGATTGGATGTGCTCATCCTTCGCATTCTGGTCTCCATTGTTCGAGGGATTTAAGGATGGCTCATAGCTCCTGATCGTAGATTTCGTAATTCTTCTCGGCTGGAGTATGCTTCCTGGAGAAGAATTCAACCGGATGGAGAATTCTTTGATCGTCATACTGAGATAGGACTCCTGCTGACACATATCTAGATACATCTGTTTCCAGGACAATTTCCTTTTCGTAATCACAGTGTGCGAGAACTGGCACTGTTGTAAACACTTCTTTCAACTCCCCGAAGGCTCATCTCCGATCAGGTCCCCATCGGAATGGTACCAGCTTTTTTGTTAGCTTTGTCAATGGTTGGACCACCCTGCTATAATTCCTGATGAACCTTCAATAAAAATTGGCGAATCCTACAAATGCTTGGACTTCTTTGAATTATCTGGGTGCCTCCCACTCCTTGACGGCCGTTACCTTTTCCGGGTCCATTCCAATTCCGTTGACACCAACTATTAACCCCAAATACTTGACCTCCTGTTGATGAAATTCGCATTTTTCAGCCTTCAGGTATAATCCAGCTTCCTTCAATATTGTCATTACCGGTCTGATGTGTTCTCGGTGTTCTTTTAAATTGTCACTATAGATAAGCATGACATCCAGAAATGCTGTGCAAAAGATAACCAAAAAAGGGCGGAGTGTATCATTGATGAATTCCTGAAAAGATGCTGGTGCATTAGTGAGTCCAAAGGGCATAACCAGAGACTCAAATAGGCCGTAGCGAGTGCGGAATGCAGTTTTCCATTCGTCCCCTTCTGCGATTCTGATCATATTGTAGGCGTCTCAAACATCAAGTTTGGTATACTATCTGGCTATTGATAACCTCAATAGTGTTTCTTGAATTAGAGGGAGGTGATATCGATTTTTGATGGTTTCTTCGTTCAGGCCTCTGTAGTCGACACATAATTGTAGGCCTCCGTTTTGTTTCGGTGCGAATAGGACCGGCGCTCCACATCGTGATGAAGATGATCTGATAAATCCCTTAGGCAAATTCTGTTCAATCCAATCCTTCAGAACCTGAAGTTCTTCCCTTGACAAGCTGTAGATTGGTCCAAAAGGTGGAGTGAATGCATCCTGCAACGTGATTTTGTGATCATATGGTCTTTGTGGTGGTAATCGTTCAGCAATTACCTTGTGAAAGAGAGGAAGAAACTCATGATATTCTTTTGGAAGTAACTGGTCAAGCAGTTTTTCTTGAAGGTTCTGTATTTCGAGGGCCTTGTTGATTTTGTATAACGTTACCACGTATACCTTGAATTTTTCCTTCTTGTTGTGTCGCATAAATGGTGCTGCTGCTAGCGCACATATGTCCAACTTTGATTTATTCTGTATCTCCGTTGTTTTCATGTGATTTCCCCATACCCATATGCTCGAATGATGCTGACAGTGTTGTTGACATTAACTGCTTTCGAATCCAATCATCTTATTCTGAAACTTGATCATGACATCGTGAAATTTTAGCCATTGAAGTCCTAACACTATAGGATAATGGCCTAACTTAGTGATGAACGCAGGTAACTGCTCTGTATATCCACGTATTCTTAGATCAAGTTTTGTCATGGTCGTAATTGTTCCTGATTCAATGGGTCTTCCATCTATAACATCTAATTCTTTTGGATCTTATAATTCCTTCACTTGTAATTGATGATGGCGGGCAAAATCTTTGTCAATGAATGCTATTCCTGTAGCTCCGCAGTCTATCAAAGTGTGGGTATCAATGATCTTATCTTCTATTTTAAGTGAGCATTTCACAATGAGATGTTTGCTTTCCATAGAAGATTCCTTTATTTCTGCGCTTGATATAGAAAACTGCGCAATACCAAAACTAGCATTAACTGACAATGGAGATTCGTTTCCAACGCAATTGCCATACTTATTGCACTGGACTAAACTTCTCCCGACTCAACATCTTTTCCCTTCCCTGTTTCCGAATGTGCATCTCGTTCATTTGCCGCCATCTTGAAAGGTGACACTTCCGTTTGCCCTGACCCTGCCTTTAACCTTCTTGGGCATGATGCCGCAACATGCCTACAATCTCCACAGTACATACAGAATCCTCCTTCCCTGCGTCTCTTTCGTTCCTCAGGTATGATCTTCTTCCCTTTGATTGCCGAAAGATCCATTGGTGCAGGGCCATGATATCCTGCAACTGTTCCTGCTGGTGCCGCGTCCGGGGCGGATGTGGTGTTGGACGTTGCTTCAGACATTTTAAAGTCCTTACATCTTCCAGACTTCTTTTCTGTGGCACGTCTTCTCAGCTGTGAATCTCACTTTGAGCATAGTTTGACGAATTCGACTATGCTGTCCGGTTCTGCGATATGTTGCAGAGAGTCTGTGAGCTCATTTCACAGCCAGTGTCGTTGTGCGACCATGTGGGCATCTTCGTTCCATTTGAGGTCTGCTACGTATCGTTGGAACTCTGCATAATATTGGGAGAATTCGCGGTCTCGCTGTCTGAGTCTCAACAGTTTCCTCTTGGCTGTTGCTGCTTTGTCCTGATCTTCGAACGCTAGATCCAGCAGGTCAACTAGGTCTTTTAGGGTATCGAGCGTGACTTCCCCAGAGATTTCATCACATCGTGGCAATAACTGTGCCAGGGCCACTCCAATTAGGCAACCCACCGCGTACCGCAGCTTCTTCTGCTCGGTGTTGAATCCCCTGGGTTTGCAGGCCATCTTCAGGGCTAACTGTATCTTCCATCCTCAAAGTTCCTTCCTATTTTCTCCCGAGAAGCTGGCAATATCATTTACCTTCTCCTCTTTCTCATCTCAGTCCCCCGTTGTTGCTGTCTTTCCTTCCGTCAGCATCAAGATTCGAGTTACCTGTTGGCGATGTCTTCTGCCAGATCCCTGAATTTTCTACATCTGTGCCTGGGCATCTTCCAGGTCTTGTCTCTATTCTGCCACATCGGATTCTGTTCCTCCAGCTGTTGTTCTAGGTTTCGGAGTTTTTCTTCCAGATTGCCATGCCCGCATGTTCGTGGCATTTCCTCCCTCGACGTCAGGGCTTGTTGTATAAGCAGTAATTCTTGCTTCAAGTTGTCCCGATCCTGAATAACCCTTTCCCCTTCGGCCAACAATTCCGATATCCGTGCTACCATATCTTTCACAGATTGCCGTTCCTTTTGCAATTCGTTCAGTCTGCTGGTTGTTGGAAGTTGGGCCAATGCTGTCAGCCCGAGGTAGATATCCTGGATGTGATTTCGAAGTTGAGTTTCGTTAATGGTTTCCGTATTCTTGGTTGACACATTTTCCAGTTCCAGTTGTAATGCACTGGTCAATGTGATGTCTCAAGATGGTCTTGATGTTTCTCCAGACATCTTGAATGTGATGTTATGAAGCTGCTGTGAGGAGATTGGCAGCAGTGAAGAGGGAACGAGGTTTTCTGTTTATGTAACTTTTAACCTGATTTTGGTTTTCATGGATTTGTTGGATTACTGCCTCGATTTCGGCGTCCAGGAATGGATTGACCATCTATCAAAAGAACACCTTGTGCTTGTTGGGTGTTGTTACGATGATCAGCGGAGTTGGTAAAGGGGCTGGGTATAATTCTCTATCTACTCCCTTTCCTTTGTTTTGCTTTCGTTCTATCTAGTCTGCCCACGATATCTGGCTATCTATGTTTTTCTGTGCTGACTTAATCGTAGATTCCGATGTTGTGTCTTGAACGTCTGCTGCTCTTCCAATTGTTGTATGTGTACCTCTGCAGTTGTGTTCGCAGTAGCAAGGTTCTTTGTCCTGACAACTGATATGAAGGCCGTAATATTTGGTCCAAAAGTTCTTAAAGACTGGATGGTTGATTTGGAGTCCTCCTCCGTTGCGTGCGGTCTCCGTCCAGTAGCTATTCCAAGGGGATACTGATTGTGATTCGTCCCAAAAATATGCTTTGAGGGGTTCTTCGATTTCAGTGAGAATAGCATCGATGCTATCGAAGGCGTTGAGTGGTTCTTGTTCAAAGAGAGTGGTGGTTCTACCGGCTAGATCGAAGAAATTGATTCGGGATTGTTGTGGTTTGTTGCTGTCGTATGCTGGCATTCAAAATAGCATGGATCCTTCACGTCGAAGTTTTCACCGGCACACAATGCAGGAGTGTCTCCACAAGCTGCGTACTGTGAGCTTGTTTTTGAAGTTTCCGACTGATTTAAACACGGAGCAGAGGGAGTTGAAGGGTCCGTGGCAGAAGTAACAACCGCTTCAATAAAAATAGCGGCACATATACGGAATTATAACCGGTAGAATCGATTGTAGACTTGTTCTTCTGTCAAGGTTTCAAGGCTCGGAGTTCTAGGAGGTATAAAAACCAAGCACGAGGGTGCAGTGATTGCGGGTACTGCATACAAACTAGAGTCTGGAAATCCGGAATCACAGAAGTGAACAATGGTTGGTGCCGACGCTATTGATTGTTTTGTAGACTAGAGAATGAGTGAAGAACAAACCTATCCTCCGCTAAACCATCACTCTTATATACAACTCACGCGACTGTCTTGACATTTACTCACTTGATCCGAAATACATCCAAACCTCACCCAACTATGTACGCAGCCCATTCAATCCGTAATCACATCATAACCATCACGCCATATTTACAACGTAACCCACTAAACCTGATTCCTCCCCACAAAACCTGATTCCTTCCTTCGAAACCTGTTTCCTTCCATCAAAACCAGATTCTTTCTCTCAGAACCAGTGTCCTTCCGTGCATCCCGTATTCTCCATATACGCTCCATTGATCATCACTGCTTCTCCGATCCTCACTCGATACAACCATGACGGATCTGGAGTCCAACATGTGGATAGACCAGCACTGGAAACATAGACTTGACATCTTATATATCAATTGTTTTGATCAATTACTAAGTTGTGGGCAGTATTGAATTCTGGAGAGTTCACTTTTGATGCAGATGGTTGGCTAGAAAAGTATTAACAAACATTCAGCATATTATATTATCAAGATATATTCAGGTGTATAATATTTCTTTTGGCTTATTAATCATTTGCCATGCACTTGGATGTTAACTTCAGCGACTGGCAAATTCCAAGGGGCATCATATTTATACCCAGGTGAGTACTGGTGATTGGTGGTGGGATACCCAGGAACATCTGTCGCAGGTTGCCAAAATTGTGTCTGTTCTTTTTGCCTTCAATATAACACATCAGACAATTTACCTGATCATATACAGGTTTGGACATTATATATAACAATCAGTAATATACTGAAAGATATTTGCTGCAGCCTCAGAAAGTATATCAGGATTGTCATTGCACTCATACCATGTTTTCCAAAAGGTAGCAAAAACCGCATCAATGCTAGATACTATTCAATCAACACAATTGTGTCGGCACTTCATGTACTTGATATCAGTAGACAGGTTGTGGAATAGATTTCTGCTGATTGTTTTTAATGATGGTGCCTTCCACAATTGGCTTCATTGATTGATGACTATTCCAAAAATGTGATAATTGCTGGAGTTTTATATACTTTATATTGTATTTGTAAAATATCTAAAGATGTGCCAATGGGACATTCAGATAAACAAATAATCTTTATTCTTTGGGATTAAGAACCCTATAGTTAACTCCTCAATTACAAACGGATTGATTATCTAATTACATCTGAAGTATGTTTATTTCCTAACGAGTTCCAAGAATATACTCTCTGCAATGTATTTCAGCTGCAGCAATCAGATCAATTACATCAATTGCTCCTGGGATTAGTAAAGAATCTATTCAACTGGCTTCTCAAGTATCTGAAAGCATGAAAGATGAACAATCTATTTGCTAAGTATTTCACATCACTACCCCAGTATCCAAAACTCTGACAATTCCAGAGGATCATTCATTTGTGAAAGAGTTGATTATAAACAGACAATGTGATCAGCACAATATATGGAAGATTGGAATGGAATGGTGAACAAATATAATCTGGCGCCATGTATACAGAAGAGAATATGGATGAAATTGTATCGAATAAAAAAGTTGGGATAACTGTTTTGGTATTATCCAAATTTCTGTCTACTTGTAAACCAACACAGTCACCCTGATCCATTTCTCACTGCATTTGATAATATTTTCAAATAATTCTTTACTTTGAAAACTGTTTTCTGAAAACTGAAAATATTGAACACTGCAGAAGTCAAAGATATGCATGAGCTGAAATAAAAGTCTGTTAGATTGTAGAAGCTGAATATATTCAATATTTGTGTGGCAGTTAAAGTACAGGTGTATGGGGCCCACAACATCATACATCCAAATACAATCAATTGCAAGAGTGTCTGGATCACGCTACAATTGATAGAAATTCAATTATTGTTAGTTTGGAAAGAGACTTGTATAGAATCAGTATGGCAAAACAACATCTTTTCAAATGAATATTGTTTATGCAAATTGCTGATTTTGAACTATCATTGCAGCAGCCCAGCAGCCATAAGCTCTGCATAGCCTTTGATTATCACATTGTATACTTCAATTACATTGACATATATCTGGTCGAATATATAACAAAGTCAATTTGGTATATGAATTTGTAACACAATTTTACAACTGATAGTCCACAAATATTATATATTTCATAGTGATGATAGCTCGTGTTTGAGCAATGAAGTGATTTATATTAACAATTTCTCAAATACAATGATCATCACAGTGGTCTTGACAATACAGAAAAAACTGTAGATATCATTTTACTGCAAGAAATTATAATGTTGATTCAGCTAAGGGGAAAATTTATTCACAAGTAGCTTTTGTATATATATACTGATTGGCCATTCCAGATTACTTACAACCAAACATTCAATCTCTTATCAGTAGTTGATAAACGATATAAAACCACCTAAGTCCACCGACTACTTCTCCCAAAAGGACAGCTGGAGCGAATATTCTACCCAGTACTGCCTAATATATTTAACCTGGGAGAAACACATGTCTCTTAGCAGTATAGGAGTGTGAAACAAAATTGATTTACAAAAGTAGCTTGAGATTTTGAAATTACCAATCTGGGAAAGTGATTTCAGGCTCCAATTGCAAATAATTGGGAAAATAACATGACAGATTTTTTATTGGGTTTCAATCTTAAAACACAAATTAATAAATTCAAATCAAATCGAACAATGGTCTATACTATTCGAACCAACTCAGTTACTCTTCTGCAACCGTTGAGCAATTGGGGCCTGGCTATAAAACTGAATATACTACTGTAAATCTGTATATAATACCTATTACATACACTTTGTGGGTTTTTCTTGCGGAAAGTGAGTATAATGACCTTGAAAATAACTTTCAAGAACAAGTTCCATCATTCCCAATTTTGAATTTTATCTAGAGGCCCTTATAAAAGATTCTACAGTTTCGGAAATACCCATCTCACATAACAGAACTACCAACTTTCTCCAAACGATGCAAAAGGAGATAGTAATGTGTATTATGTCCTCAACCTTCCGCATATGCAGTGGTAATTCCAACCAAATATCCAAACCATGGGGCTGGGCAGACAATATTAATGACTTGATTGAAGTGGTGAAATTGATTCATAATCCGTACATTGTTCTGGTTGGAGCAATTATTGGGCTTGCATATTTGGTCAGAGAAGATAGAGAGGAAGTACTAGCTAGTGGTAGTAACTGCGGAGACATTGCAAACATATGTTTATTGATTGACCAGGTGTACTGGGATTCATACTGGACTGCATATTAACAGTTATAAAATTGCTCTCTGCATACCAAAATTATAAATTTGCAATGTGTAGTTATCTCATGTGGTGGGTCATGAGTTGCAATAACAATTTATGGAGCGATACAGCTGATATAGGTTTCCAATATGAATGATGGTTGGTCGGTACAAAAGCCCATTTGTTCAAAAACATAATCCAAGGCAGTTGAACAACTTTTCAGGCACACTATGAGGTATGGGGAGACCAAGTGAGATAATAAGCAGCATACTTTTCTGGCATACCAGGAGGTCATGATAGAAATTCCAAAAGAGTTCGAATTATAACCCTTTGTCCATAAAGCTGCCATATTAACTTGCCCATGCTTGACGTATCTCCAGTTCAATGGATAAGAACTCCAAAAGGGTCCAAAACTATGTTCATTTCTTCAGAAGGCTTCTGGAGTACCATCCTATATTCCAGGAGTTCTGGACAGTTGGCAAGAACTTCAGGAGGGGCCAAATAAATGTCAATTTCTTTCAAATGTTTCTGAAGTATCTTGCCATCCTTGAACAGTCTCCAGAAGATTTGGTTAGAGCTCAAGGGGGGTCCTAAAGTGTATAAATTTCCCCTGGATGCTCCTGGTGCATGTTTCCATGTTTTGGAAGTCTTCGGTAGATTTAGTGAGCGCTTCTGGAGGGTTCAAAACTATACTATATCTTCCAAAAGCTGTCAAAGTACCATTCTATGCTCTAGGAGCCCCTGGATATTACATCCACCATCCAGAGATATTTTGAATTCTACTGGTATGTAGATGGCTATAAGTATGAAACAGACTATAATGTTGAGGATGTCATGGGAAGCCATTACCGCAATGAAAGAAAAAAAGCTTTATACTTGTTTGAATACAAGCGATATCCAGCGGAAGTGGAGTAGACAAAAGAATTTTATGAAATCTTTGAGAACAGAAGGTTTTTGCAGGGGGATGATAACCAGAATCCTCAAACCACTGCAGATCACAGAATAATACTTATGGGCTAGTATCTTTTCCCATGAAGTGTTTGCCACTGCTAGCAAGACACCTGATTAATGATTTGGATTGTTAGGCGATATGGGGTCTTATTTTTCAAACCATATATAACAGATAGAATTTGGTTTTCAGGACACAAGGTATCAAAATCTTTCCCAGATTGAGCAAAAGCAGATTTTGGCTTGAAGGGAACATGGGGTTACAATATTTTCAGATCATCGTACAGAAACAAAAGCTAAGGATGGACGCAGCTTATTTGGTCAATTTTGCATACTGCCATGTCTCAGCTGCATGCCAGTAACCTGATCGATTGACTTCACTTTCATATTTCAGCTTCCCACAAGTGAACATTGAAACAAAATGTATTGTGGAAATTCACTTGGGCCACGGATTTCAAAAACAATTCACTTGGGTATACTGGATGATATTATACCAAAAGTCAATTAGCAATAAGATTGTTCAGAGACAAACCCAGTAAGGTGGAAAAAAATAATATACCGATCATAATACTCTGAAAGTGAAAATATATTCAATTACCTTCTATATGTACAACTCGAATGCAATTGGCATTCACCTTTCTTGGAAGCCATAGTGAAGCTTTTTAAACAGTGACGCATCTATAACAGGAAAGCTTCTTGAACAGTGATGGATCTCAAACATCAATGTTTCTCTCCAGTGAATGAAATCAAAGAATGTACTACTTTGGCAAGAGCAAAGCAAGAAAACAATATCACACTAAAACACTCTACAGAATGAATGCTAGGGAGTATACCACTCAGAACAACAAAGCTAGAGTATGCTGCTCTCTAGCCAACAAAGCTAGACAAATCTACTCTTTTCCCAGTGAAACTAGTATCTGTACTGTACACCACAGTAAAGCTATACTCTATCCAATTAAGCCTATTCATCTGGCGGTTGACTAGATTGAACTGTTACCACTGGTCCAGACGGCAGATACTATATAGTTGATATCATAAATCATATGAACAATCCAAATATCATATATTAAATATAATGGTATCATGGAATTGTAAAAATGACTTCTGCAGTAGCTGTAAAGGGAAGAGTATTGGTTCAAAAGGCCAGTAGTACTTGCAATAGTAGTTGGACTGGTTCAAAGGTGGTTGAGGTATTGAAACTCAAGTCTAAAATGTATATAGTTGTGAAAGGAAAAATAAAGATATAAAGAACTTCAGTTTCTTCAAGAGTAGAAAGACATAAGATTATTGATAAATTTCCCTTCTCAGTGAGGATATCAAACCTGGACAATATTTGCAGTAAAAAGTCTATTCTGTTTGTTCAGAATCTTTATATTAATCTTTAAGTTATTTCCACTTCAGGAGTAAAGCTTCTAACCTGTTGCAATAGGAGCAAGTCCAGCACGGAATAAAGAAACTGCTTCAACCAGTATGTCTAAAGTGATGCTCCCAGTATCATATAACAGAATGAAAGTATAAGTGGTTCAAGGTCTGGCAAAGGAGATATCAATTTATAATTTGAAGTTGGAGTAGGCAGATAGAGAAAGGGTATTGCACCTGCATTGGGTAAAGTATTGTGATACTATAATCAGGATTTGTTATTGCTGTTACTATATTATTATGGAAGATTTTGACTTCTACCACTCTACCACCTCTATGTTATTGTATCTTGTTTTAGCTTAATACAGCAATAGGAAACTACTGTAAATGGACATATAGTTTTTCAATTTTCAAGATACTATTACAACATCCATCAGGATTGTAATTGTGAAAAACAAGATGATACTTGAGTGTTTGGAGTGCAAGCTCAGTATATGCTATTAACTGCAATTGTCACAATTTCTTGTGTTTTCACTTAAATTCACTTTCCAATAAGGTTAAATAACTAGTATGAATATTGGTACTTGAAATTGCAGTTGCTATTTATATCTAATCGACAGTATATACACGGTCAGATGAATATATGGGGCAACTGGGGGATGCTTGATAAGAGATGACTTTCTAATACTATTCACATGTTGTGACTCTTATAGACACTCACCACTCTAACATACTCACAACTGTGACAAAATTACTTTTTAAACTCTTACATTATTACATCTACAACTCTGACACACTCACTCTCACAACTCACCTGCTCATTTGAACAATCCGATATATTCGCGCTTAAGTGAACATTGGGAGGGATGGACATAATGACATTGAAATAGACTTGGAAAGTAATGAATGCAGTGAACATGAAAAGACATGGGTACAGAAAAAATGGGTATGGAAAGAAATGGGTAAAGAAAGAGATGGGTGCAAAAAGCCACAGGTGGGAAATAATAGACATGGAAAAAGATGGGTACAGACAGAGATGGGCACAGAAAGAAATGTATGCGGAAACAGATGTACATGGAATGAGATGGACAAAATAGCTCCAAGGCAGGCTCGGAGTGAGATAGACAAAATGGCTCACATGTGGACATGGAAAGTTGGAGATTACAAGTGACAGAATTGCTGAGAGATGGAGTTGATGAGGAACATAGTTGATAACAGATGGCTCTTGAGATGACTTGAAGAGAGTTCACTTGGAAGCCATATACAGAGAGCAAGGGTCCAATGGAATACCAGTGTATTGGTTGGTAATCTGGTACAAAAGATGTTGACCCATGATTGGAAAGATGAGTGGATAATATAAGCTGCAACTGTGGAGGAGTCGGTCACAGATATGAATGATACAAGGCTCAGAGTTCTGGGGGTTATAAAATCTGAACAATGATAGGGAATTGCAAGTATTGCAAACAATATGAGTAACTCAAAGTTTCGAATTACCGAAGTGAACAGGGTTGGATATTGAAGTTATTGATTGTTTTTTGGACTAGAGTACAAGTAAAGAACAAATCAATCTTTTCCAAACTATATTCCTTATATACAATAAATGTCACCATGGTCACCTCATGTCATTCACTTTATCTATATCCAAACATTGATAAACTTTGTTCATATTCCAGTATTATCCTAAGCTTTGCATATGTAATATCTTTTGTGTCTTTCTATAATCTTTGGTAATTATTGATAAATTTTCTCCATTTCCTTAAAACCTATTTCTTTGCTTGAAATCCTAGTTGATATTTTTACAATGCATAAACCGGTTTTGTTGAAACAAAACCAGTTTCCTTTCAAATGAATCTAACCACTCATCATCAATCATTACTCAATCACAGATTCTCATTGTATACAACTGTGACGTTTGCTCTCCCATGCATATACAAGTTCCCATAAGTTTACTGATTCTGGCTTGCCAGGTTGTACTATTTGACATTTGTCAATTGTCTGCAATCCATTCACATATATTGTATGTTCCCAGCTTCATTTATCACCACCCTTCAAATTGACCACATATTGAAGTTGCTTTCTGAACAGTCTTGAGTCCTCAATTTTCTTGACTTCATATTTCACTTCTTCATTCACAATGACTGTTTGTCCTGCAATCGGGTCTTCTGCTGTCTTTGATAATTTGAATATTGGTTGAACTCGGTAGATATAGATGTTTTTTGATAGTTGTGATGGATAGGTCTATGGGCTGTCAACTTTAAGAATTTTATAAGGTTCTATGTATTTCTAGTCCAGTTCTTTACTGGGTCTTTGAGTTGTAATATTTCTGGCATCAATTTTTGCAAAATCTCCTGCCTAAAAATTCTGTCCCTGGTGGCAGTTCTTGTTGACTTACTGTGTTTGAATTTGTTGTACCCTTGCTATTGCAGCTATCGTGTGATCATATATGACTACTATCAGTTTTGCTTTCTGTAGACTATTTATTTCTCAAATATTATTATTGTTGCGGACTGGGTGTTGGCTAAAAATGTTTTGATGATGAGATTTGTAATTGCAAAAATAATGGTAAGCAATGTATTGATTTGGATGAACTGTTTATTGACATGAATTCTACCATCAGAAGCAATTGTATTAAGTCAATTGGTACATAATTGATTGATACTCGGACCCATTGTTTGAGAATAGTGTTGATTAGTTCCGTTCGATCATCCGTACGGATGGTGAAAGGCTGTGGATGATCTCTGTTTCATTTCCAATCATTTGCATATGTGTTCCTGGAACTCTGAAGCAAACTGGCATCCATGATTTGATACAATAGTGTCTGATGAGCCATATAGATTGAACACATTTTAGATGAACATAGTTCCCAGCTTCTGTCAGTCTGTATTGTTATGGCCAGGTACAAGTGATTCATTATGGTTAGTCAGTCCACCACCCCCCACATCACATCAAAACTTTCACTGTCTGAAAGTGCCATAACCATTTCCATACTGAAATCTTTTCATGGCTGTTGTGGTAATTCCAGTGGTTTGAGTCATATATGTATCTTCTGATTTCAAGGTTTGCTGTATTGACATGTGAGGCAAATTTTGATATGCCTGTGAAGGTTCTTTCTTATCCCTTTCCACTGATGATATCAGCTCAGAAGCTGGAAGGTTTTTGCTCTTCAATGGTGTACTGCGGCTGGACAATTGTGTTGTGCCTTGATTACCAAATCCTTCAATTCTTCTGTTGCTGTGTGTCTGTTGGTAGCATATACATACCGTCCTTCACTGCTGTCATATGCACACTTTTGGAATTTATTCTCGATCCAATGCTATAGTTCCTCAGAGCCTGGTTCTTTATTTTGCAGAATCATAACTTCTGCAAAGAACACTATCATTGTTTTTGAATTTCCTTGTCAAAATTCTCTGTTTTGAGTACAATTTGTCTGGTTTTTTCAGCCCCTTCCTTCGGAGGTATGTTTTCTAATATACTTGTCAGTCCATTAGGCTTCTGGCCTTCACTGGTCAATATATTATTTTAAATTTGAGTTTTGACAGAAATCCAGACAATCTCATTTGTCTCATATTGAGTAGATTTCATGTTTGCAAGTACTTCATGTACTTGTTGTGTGTCAATAATATCATTGGATGTGCTGATTTTTTACAATCTAGTCTGTACTATTCAAAACTTTTTACAATTGCTTCAAGCTCTTAATCATAGATTTTATAATTCTTTTTGGCAGGTGTAGGTTTCTTTGAAATAACAGCCACTGGATAAAGAATCTCTTGATCATCATACTATGACAATACTTCTGCAGATTTATAACTGGATGTGTCTGATTCCAGTACAATTTGTTTATTGTAATCAAAGTGGCCTAGGACTGCTGCCTTTTCAAATGCTTCTTTTATCTGTGCAAATACTCTTTTTTGGTCTGTTCTCCAGCAGAAAGGTACCAGTTTTTTTGTAAGCTTGGGTAATGGTTGCACTACTTTGCTGAAATTTCTTACAAACTGTCAGTAAAAGGTGGCAAGTCCTAAAGATACTTGCACTTCTTTAAGTTTGCTTGGTGCTTGCCATTCCATGACTGCTTGTATCTTTTCAGGATCCATTCGAATTCCATCAACTCAAACTATTAATCCAAAATATTTGACCTCTTGTATATGAATCTTGAATCTTTTCCCTTTCAGATTCAGTCCGGCTTCCTCGAGTGTTTGAATCACTGCATGGATATATTCTTCATGTGGCTGTATATGGTTATGGTAAACCAGGATATCATCCAGAAATGCTATTCAGAATATGTCCAGAATAGAACATTGGTTATTGTTAATGAATTGATGGAATGATATTGGTGTATTAGTCAATCCGAATGGTATTAACAAAGACTGGCACAGGCCATAGCAGATTCTGAAGGCCATCTTGCATTTGTTTTCTTTACCAATTCTGATGATTGTATGGAAATTCCTGATGTCACGCTTGGTAAAGATGTCTGTGTTTAAGAGTTTGCGAAGTATTCTCATATTTAGGGCAATGGAAATCAGTTCATTATTATTGGTTCATTCAGGCCTTGATAGCTTGCGCACCGACTCCGCCCTTCATCTGGTTTCCATTTGACAAACATTGGGACTCCGTATTGTGATGATGATGATCTGACGCATTTCTTTCAATAATTCTTCTCAATCCCAACTTCAAAACATCCAGTTCTTCCCTCAACAGGCTGTAGATTGGTCCAAACAGTGGTATAAATCCTGCTTCAAGTGTCGTTTTGTGTTTATATGATCTATGGGGTGGTAGATTCTAAGCAATCACTTTATCAAATATGGGAAGAAACTTATGATGTTTGTTTGGTATTAGTTGCTCCAGCAGTAATTCTTGTAGGTCCTTGATTTGGAGGAACTTATTGATTTTGAATAGGGTTACCATATATACTTTGAGTTTCTTCTTTTTATTTCTGCATATAACAGGTACTGCTGAAATCGCCTATGTGTTTTACTTGGTCTTGTCTGGATTGTCTTTTGTTTACATATAGTTTCTCCATAGCTATAGTTTTGAATGGTGTTGCCAAAGACATTGGAAGTAGTTGCTTTCAAAACTAATTCTCCTTCTGAGAAATCTGCGGTTACCATCATGCTGTTGTAACCAAGGGAGTCTCAATACTGCTGGATAATGTCTTAACTGTGGGATAAATGCTGGTGATTGTTTCTGATATTCATGTATTACTAGATTTGGTTTTGCCATTTTTGTAATGGTTCCTAATATGATTAGTCATTCATTGATCACTTATATTTCTCATAATTCTTGAAATTCTTTTTCTTCCAATTGATGATGGTGAACAAAATTATTGTCCACAATTAATATTGCTGTGGCTTTGCAGTAGTTCAGTACATGGGTGCTAATTGATTTTTCTCCAATTTTGAGCCAATGATTCACAACTTGGTGGTTGCTTTCCATTGAAAATGTGGTTATTTCAACAATATTAATCGAAAACAGCAACATTTCAAAACTAAAATAAATATTTGTTGACAAATGAAATTCATGTCCAGTTTAAAAGCAATTATTATTGTACTGGTTCAAATTTATTCCAATTTTGAATCCATTTCCAGCCCATATCATTGATTTTGATGTTCCTTGAATAGATTGATTTTCACCTGTGCTGATACTACCTGTGATTGTCTTGGACAACTTGCTACAAAATATCTTGAGTTCTCATTAGTATTTGCAACGGTTCCAGGATACCCAGCTGCAGTCCGAATTGGAACAGGAACTGAGGACCCCTGTCTGAATCTGAATCTGCCAAGAAATGAAACCGGCCAATCACAAGAGGTTCCAACCTGGAACCAAACTGCAACCCATTGGGTTCTGGTTGGTTTCAGTTGTGGTAGAATCGCATTTGTCATCAGCTCCAATAATTCAATAATTTGTGCACAAATCTACAATTTTGGTTCTGATGGGATTGCAACATGTTATATACATAGATTATGCAGTTTCGGACACCCTTTAACCTCCTGCTCTACGATTTACAATAGAATCAGTATTTGTTGAGTCACTGTGAAATAAAGCCAAAAATACAGCTTAAATGGAATATTTGTGGCAGCAACTCGAAGAATACTTATCATATAGCACATCGGGGAGCGGGAGGCTGAAGAGTGCTAGACACTGCTTAATCTACATATATAACATGTCGCAATCAACTCAGAACTCAAATACTCCATATGAGTGATATTTTTAGAGGTGGACTGTACCAAAACCGAGCAGGTTTGGTTCAGTTCTGTATTTGGAACTGTTTTAAACCTGAACTATGAATGATTTTTGGTTCCAAACCAAGAACCGAACCGAACCAGTGATTTGGAGCCATGCTAACACTTGTCCCCACTGTACATGCATAGTCATTCTTCTCTTTGACACTTCTATTCCTCAGGTATAATCATTCTTTCTGAGATTACTGCTGTGTGCAGGGCCATGGTTACCTTCCACAATTCATGCTGGAGCCATCGCTGGGGCGGACATATTATCATTCGTGGTCCCAGATTGCTTTTGAACTGCTGTCTATTTTTTTAACCTTTCTTTGGATATGCAGGCCCTGATTTTGGGGTTTTATTTTGAACAGAGCTTGTCAAATTCATTGAGTTCCTTGGACATTTTGATATATTGTTGGAAGTCTTTGAATTTATTGGACAGGTTTTCTCTTAGACAGTTTTTTTTGGATGCATTATGCCTGCTAACATTGGGTTCGCATCTTCGGAATTCTGCAAAGTACATGGCGAATCAATCATCTATTGGTTGTATTTTTTTGAGTTCTCTTTCTGCTGTTACATGATCATCCTGATCTCTGAGAGCCTATTGTAGCTTATTCATCAAGGTTCATAGTCTATCCAGCTTGATATTGCCTGTTACTGTGTTGCATTATGGCTACAGTTGGTGCCGGGCCATTCCCACCAGTCTATTGAGAACATACTTCATTTTGGCTTTTGGATCATATAATTTGCTTGGATTGTCGCGTAATTTGAGTTCCAATTGGTTCTTCTATCCTTTGAGTACTGTCCTGTCTGTTCCCAATAATGAATAAATATTGCTGCCCTTATGGCCACCATGTCTGTCAGGCTGTTTCCCACCAGTACCACCAATTTCTGGGAGTGTGAGCAGTCTTTTAACTGGATCCCAATATTCGTTTCTTATTTTCCTATTATTTTCATTTGTGTCTTGCCATTCTGATGTTCTTGTCCATGTTGTTCGAAGTGTACTGGTATTCTGTTTGCCAATTATTGTTCCAGTTCTTTGATTTTGTCTGGCAGGTCTGTATATGCACAGACTGGCACTCTTGCTTTCAAGTTCTTGATCTTTGGTTGAATTAATACCAGCTCTTGGTGTATGTTCTTCTTGTTTGTTCAGTGGTGGTTTCTTTCCCACAACAGAGCAGCATTCATTTTTTGATATCTTTGATGGTTGTTGTTAAGGCTTTGTAGCTCGAAGCAGTAGGGGTCGTCAAAACCACATCAAGATTCACAATTTCCAGTATGCAAACAATACGAGAGACTCATAATCTGAAATCATCAGTGCGAACTGAGATTGCAGTCGAGGATATTGTACTGCAGTATAGATCAGAGATCGAGTGAAGAACCAAACCTATCCACCACACATCCACCTAATATAGAATGATTGCAACTGTTGTCATCCATACTCTCTTGTATCAAAATACATCCCAATATAATTCAACCATGTATGCAGCCCTATAACTATCATAATACCACTCCATAACAATCACTTCCTTCCAATATCACCCATTTCTTTCTAATAAACCTGATTCTTCCAACAAAACATGATTCCTTCCATCAAAACCTGATTTCTCCCAATAAAACCTGATTTCTACCATGCACCTCATATTTCACATATACCTTCCACCGATCATTACTTGTCCTCTGATACTTACTTGACACGACTGTAACCGTACCTTCCCCATTGCCATTGCTGAGTATCCCTGAAGCTTATGAGCCAGGTATACCAGGATGTTCCATATGGAATTAATCTATGGCCATATGTCAATCCACATTTACCACTGGCTCTTTGCTTCATTCATCAAAATCTTTCCATTTAAACAGATACTGCAATTGTCGACTAAACACTCAGGAGTCCTTCATTTGATCTACTTCAAACTCTTCCTCTCCTGCAACCATCACTGGTGGTGGTTGTGTGAGGATGTGATTGGGTAATGTGTTCTTCAAAGCTTTTTTGAATTGAAACATTGATTGTACATTCTGAATATATCCCAACCATGGGAATTTTAAACTATATACCCAGGGGTTTATTACTTCAACAATTTCGTATGGCCCAACATGTTTCTGATCTGGCTTTTGGCTCAATCGTGATGTTGAATGGTTGCTCATGGCCAACCATTACCTATCATCCACTGACAGTTGTTGTTTGGTTCTTTATACGGTATTGGCCTGTTCAGAATGTATTGTCTGAGTGCTCTTCAACCCAGCTTTCAGTCTGTTGAATTGTTGTTCCATTCATTGGGCAACCTATTGGTCATCAATTTCTTGGACATCAGATGGGTTGTGAATGGATTGTTAGCCACAAGTCATTCTTTGGTGAAAACAATAATTACTGTAAATAGGGAAATTGCCTGTCATTTCTAATGCATAATTGTTAGCAATAAACTGCACGATAGCTAGCCATTTGACCCGGTTGTTCTATTGATAGTTTATAAACCATTGAAGATATGGTTTTATAACTGCATTGACTCTCTAGGTTTGGCCATCCATTTGCAGATGGCAGACTGTTGCCAATGCTTGTTCAATTTCTAATCTTACACAGATATGCCTCTAGAATTCTGCGGTGAATTGGGGCCACCTATCCAATATGATCAACTCTGATAGTTCAAATAGTTTATATATTTTGTTCATATACATTTTCCCTAGCTCTTTGCTATCCACTGAAATCATTTATAGTACTAAATATCGTATGTATGTCAGGCAGTACACAACCACCCACCCAGCACTGTACTCTTCGCTCAGTAGAGACCCACCAAAAAGTACATACTAAGGTTATTCCCCCATTGTTCCGGTATTTTGAACGGTTATAATAGGCCATAAGTCTTTCCATGAGTTGCTTTGCTCATTTGGGATATATGGCTGTTCTATATAAATTGATCAATTTTCTTTGGCATGCCATGCCATGAATGGTTCCTACTCAGTAGCTCATATGTTTTTGTTCATCATTGGTGGTCTCTAACTGGATTGACATCGTACTCTGTAATCAATGTGAGTCCATCTTTGTCGGTTGGTTGAATTTGTGTTTCAATGATATCAAATGGCTGGTGCTTGGACTGTACCTCGCTGCTGTCATATGGGCATTGAGGGAATATACTTCTCATCCGATTCCACAGCTTTTCAGAACTTGTGCAGTTGTTGTTGAAGTTGACTGATGCTACAAACACTACAAATGGCCCTTTTCAAATTTCTTTGTTACAGTTGTCCATCATTAGTAAAATGTCTTGAAGTTTTTGCATCCCCCACTTTGAAGTAATGTTTCCCGGCATTCTAGTGAGAATATTAGGCTTCTGGCCTGAATTTCATACATGGTAAACTATGTTCAACTTGACTTAGGATAGAAATTTGGACCACCAAGTGTGTCTTCTATTCATTTGCATGGAAGTTATGAAGAACTGCAAGTTTTCATAAGCAGTAAAGATTTCAATCAGATGTGTGGCACTTTCATATTCTGCTCTACAAAGTTTCAGGCTTTGTGCTATCGCTTCTAACTCATAATTATAAATGTTGTAGTTTTTTCACCAGGTGAATTGTTCTTGACACACAAGGCTAATAAATGTATTATTCCATCATTCTTGTATTGGCAGAGAATACCAGCAGATATGTATCTTGATATATCAGCTTTCAAAAAAAAATATTTTTGGTAGTTGACATAAGCTAATACTAGTACTGGAGTAAATACTGCTTTAAATTTGGCGAACTCTCTCTTTTGGTCAAGTTCCCACTGGAATGGTACTAGCATTTTCATGATCTTCATTAATAGTAGGACAATTCTGCAATAATTGCACATGAATCCTCAATAAATGTTTGCAAATCCCAACTGTACTTGTACTTCCTTGAGTTCGCTTGGAACATCACAGTTTTCCTCTGCTTGAATGTTTTCCTGATCTGTTTTGATTGCATTTACTTTCCCCATTAGTCCCAAATTTTTTACTTCTTTTGAATGGAACTCAAATTTCTCCACTGTCAGGTATTGTTCAGCCTCCTTGTGTGTTGTTATCACCGCTTTGAAATGGTCTTTATGTAAATTAAAGTTGTCACAGTTGATAAGGATGTAATCAAGAAATGCTGTGCAAATTATGTCCAAAAGGGTTTGAAACTGTTGATAAATTCCGGAAAGTATGCCAGTGCATATTGATATCCAAAGGGCATGGCCAATGATTTAAACAGTCAATAGTGGGTCCCAAAGGCTGTTGGCCACTTGTCTCCTTACATGATCATAATCAGGTTGTATTCATCGCAGATATCAAATTTGGTTCAATAGCGGACCTTCAAGTGGCCGAACAAGGTTTCTGGAATGAGTGGTGATAGATAACAGTTGTATATTGTTTTTGGTATAGATATTGATAGTCAATGCAAAGTCATAGACCTTCTCCTTGTTTGGAAACAAAGAGTATCGGTGCCCCACATAGTGATGACAATGACGATATGAATCTCTTCAACAGATTCTTTTCAATCTATTAGTTTTAAACATTTAGTTCTTTCCAGAATAGGCAGTGAATAAATCTGAACAGTAGTATAAATCCTTTCTGGAAGACTGTAATATGGTACTATGGGCAGTACTGTGGGAGTTTTTCTGTGATTACTTTGTTAAACAGTAGTTGTGATAAATGGTGTTCCTTAGGAATGACTCCTTTGAAGAGACTATTCTGTAAATGCTTTAGCCCTAATACATTTTTTTATGTCATACAAAGTAACTGCATTAACAATAAGTTTATTTTTCTTGATTCTCCTGATTGGCAGTGATGCTGCCACTGTACAAATATCTAGTTTTGGTTTTTCCGGGTTTCCCAATGTATCTATACAATCTCCTTATACCCATATACTCGAGTGATATTGACAGTGATTTTGGCAGTAGTTGCTTTCGATGCCTGTCCATGTATTGCAGAATTTCATTAAAATATTATTGAGTTGTAGCCATTGAAGTCCCAGAACAATCGGGTACTTTTCTAGCTTGGTGACCAATGACGGTTGTTGCTGCTGATGTCTTTGTCTTCCTAAGTCCAGTTTTATCAAGGTCATAATTGTTCCAGATTGGATAGATCTTCCATCTATCACTGTAAATGATCTTCATTCATTGGATTGTTTCTCTTTCCATGCATGAAGCCAAACAAAATGTTTATCTACAACAGCTTTTCCCATGGTTCTACCATCAATTAATATATGTATATGAATTGGTTTTTCTTCGATTTTTAACTGTGCTTTATGAAGAGATGCTTGCTTTCCATTGCAGTTTCTGTCATTTCCACACTATTCATTGAACACTGTGAAATGTCAAAAGATGAAATAACAACTATAGAACCAGGAAATTTGCATCCAGTGCAATGGCTATCCTTATTGCACTAGCCTAATCTTTTCTCAACTCTGCTTTCTTTTGGATTGTCATTTCCACTTTCTTTTCTTTCCATGAATTCCTAAATTCTCATGGTTGTGCTGAATAAAGATCGGTGGTGGAGTGATGATCGGTGAGTAATATGAAAGGTTAAGTTGGACAGGAATGAAATTGGATTTCAATTGGAGACTAAAGCACAATGTGAATGAAATCAAGTTTCGAATAGAGGCTAAAGCACTACGAGAATGAAATCAAGTTGCAAAAGTTAAGCATGGGAAGAATGAAATCAGGTTCCGAAAGGAGGCTGAAGCTCGATGGGAACATAATTCTGTTTTGAATGCTGGCTGAAGCACAATGACAACGGCATCAGATTTCTAATCAGGGAAATGATGGAATTATGCCAAAGCGGTGTACAAGGCGAGCAGGAGTTCAGATGTATTATGGAACGAGCAAATCACTGTATATAAGCCAGGTGTTTGGTAGAGGATAAGTTTCTTTCTTCACTTGTTCTTTCGCCTATTCAACAATCATTCAGTTTCAGCTTGGGTTTTCATACACTTGGTGATTCTGGATCAAATCTCTTGCCTACAGTCCTTGACCTTGTTGTTTCAGGCTACTCTCAAACCCTGAATGGTTGACAGCAGAACAAGTCTAAAAATCAATATCACCGGTCCTATTCTGAGTTGAATATGTGCCGCTACCCCTGCCGGAGCAGTTGTCATTTTTGTTATAGATCTTGCAATACTCAAAGTACTGAGATTTGATCAGTAGGCAATTTCGAAAACCAATTGATGGTGTACAGTTGCTGGCGACATTTTTGAAACATCTGCCTTTGGAGTTGCCACAGACCTATGAATCATTTTGACGAATGAGCAAAAGCACCTGTAACTGTGTTCATATCTGTAATTGTTCAGATAAAGAGAGAGTTTTACAACAGTCCAACGAAATAGCAGAATTGGATATTCATCATTAGAATTATATGATCCACTGTACCAGCAAAACACCATATTCATGGGTTATTGGTTGAAAATGCAATTGCAAGATGGAAGAATTCAATTCCTTTTTCAACTGTATCGAAAAA
Source organism: Trichophaea hybrida (assembly GCA_015178995.1). Classification (NCBI taxonomy): domain Eukaryota; kingdom Fungi; phylum Ascomycota; class Pezizomycetes; order Pezizales; family Pyronemataceae; genus Trichophaea; species Trichophaea hybrida. The sequence goes on along the minus strand of WHVE01000904.1, from coordinate 4,836 downwards.
TGGGATTGTATTCTTTGTTTACTCTGGACTCCCAGCCTTGAAACCCAGTTGCCCTGGTACCTGGCCGGATATTAATATACAATTTGCCGTAAGGTGCACATGTGTTGGAATCCCATAAGTATATCTGGTGTAAAATTCCTTTTGGCAACGATTGCTGGATATACAGGCGAAGCAATACCTGCAGGCACATCTGCGACGAGTGCCTCGACGTAGTACAAATGTTTGGCTGGAGCATAAACAAATATCTACCTCAATCACCCATTGAAAATTGCAAAGATGGAAAGCAGCTCCTGAGCACAAATAGCTTGAGAGATACCGCTTTCCAGAATCAGTCATGTGTTAATAGAGAGGCAGATACTGGTGGCTTTCACCAAGCTGGACCTGAAACAAGCCCTGGAAGTAGTGAATGCAATGAAGGATACTGTAAGTGAACTACTACAACCCCCCCATCCAAAGTTGAGAATCATGTAAGCAGACTGAACGAACAAATCATCACCCAGGTAACAACTATCAACAAAACCCTGAAAAGAACTTCTGCCCACATGAAAGCAGGACAGAACCACCTAGCAAACAAAGAGAGCATGAATCAAGAGCTGGCCTTAATGCAACAAACAGTCAGGGACTTGGAAGCAGGGGTGCCATTCTGCCCACATGGAGACCTGCAGACCAAAATCACAGATGTTGAACAAGAATTGGAAAACTAAGCACCAGCAGGAACAGAAGAACTGAAGCAAGATTGTGAGGATGCACAAGAACAGATGAGGGTAGTAGAAGAAGAAAGTGGCGAATATGGGGATCAGGTCAAATAAGTTCTGGCAATAGCAGGAACAGAAGGAGGTAATGGCAATGGTGGAGGCAGAATACATAAAGGTATTGAAATTCTCTGATTTTCCGAAACAGATAGGAAATCACTTCCAGAATGGATGGTACAATTTGAAATGAAAATTGCAGATGAACCAATACAATTTTTCAATGAACAATCCAAGACGCCATATGCAGCAATCCAATTGGAAGGCATGGCATGAAATCAGATCTAGCTATACATCAGCGGAGTTACTGGTAACCTCAACCTGCCATTATTGGAAAGAATAGGTGGATCTATTACAGCTAGCCTTGAGAAATCAAGACATATGAGCCACTGCCAATCAAGAACTCCTTAAGATTGGACAACAAGACTGAAAATTCACTGAGTAGTATGCACAATTTCAACGATGGGTGCCTGATATCATCTGCATCAATGCACCCCAAGTCAATGTAGTAAGACAAGGCTTATCCAAAGAATTGAAAGATTCACTGAAACATTGCAACATCCCCGAACATCTTTCAGAATTTGTCAAATGCTGCTCAAAGAGAGTTTCATAGATCCGCGCTCGAGTTGCAGAAACATAATCAGGAAGATTGACACCAGAATAGATGAAGTTTGAAACCGCGAAAAACAGTACATCTACCCCATCCACCCTGCAGACAGCACCTACAGGGAGCGTGGCAGCATATTATGGTCCTGCTCCCATGGACCTGTAGTCAAAGGGAAGAAAATGACTCCAGAAGCACGTATGCAGCGAAGTAAAGAAGGACCTTGTATATACTGTAGAGATAGCAGGCACTTTGTGGCATTGAGTTCAATGAAGTTGAAAGCAGCATCAGGACAGGTGGAAATACCATAATTCAGAGATTCAGTAAAAGGAAAAGAAGTGGAGCAGGAAGTTGAGTCAGAAAAAGTTTAAGCCAGTGCAATCAGGATGGCCATTGTGCTGGGCACAAATCTCCTTTGTCAACAGTTGTAAAATCTTGTTTTGGAATTTCACAGGTTTCAATTAGAAGTGCAGACATTAAGGAGTTGACAATGGAAATCAAACATGTTGTGGCATAGTGTTCACTGACAATCAGAGACAGATTGATCGATACATGCGCTGTAATAGACTGTGCAGTCACAAGCATATCATGTGTGGATACAGATTTGTTCACCATCATCTGTGAAAAGAGAAGAAAATACAAGAATGAAGAGAGCTAGAGGTTATCAATGGAAAACCCATCGAATCAGGAATGATTATATCCATGGCCAAGTGGAACATAGAAATATGATCACATCAGGAGCAATTACCAGTGTTTGTAAAAAAGTTATGGCATCACCTGATTGTGTTTGGAATGTCATGGTTACAACTCCATAATGTCATGGGCAAATTTCAGAGCGAATTGATTGGCTCCAAAAGCAGTTACAGCGCATAGCACTGCCACCATCCAAGCGTATGGGTGTTTGGCAATCATATGAAACCAATAGCGGATCCGGAGAAATCCAAATTGAACATCTGCGCAGTAGCCGCCTTACTTTTATGAAATGAATAAAAAAGAGGAAACTGATGGTATACGCTGACACATTCTATGAGATCAACGAACCCTAGGAATGAAGGATCCACAAGGAATGCCTTTCGAATAAGTTCTCTCCAAGGAGTTCCATGAGTTCCTACCCTTGTTCACTAATATAATGGCAGAAACTCTTCCACTGCATCGATTCTATGATCACAAGATTGAATTACAGGATTGCTTAACCCTACCGTTTGGATCCATTTACAGCTTATTTCGAGATGAACTGCAAGTTTCAAAAGAATGGATAGAGACGAACTTGTCCAAGGGATATATCCGGTCATCTTGATCACCTTGTGGAGCTTCAGTGCCCTTTACTTCAAAGCCAAGGGAAGGCTTAGGATGCTGAATCAATTTCCGACGCCTAAATGAAGGAACGATAAATATCCCTTACCCCCTGCAATGAATTCAACGAACCTTGCTACAACTCTTGCAAGGCAACTATCACACCAAATCAAATGGCTGCGATAGGTATATCATGATTAGAATCACACATGGAGATGAGTGGAAAATGGTTTTCAGATCCTGCTATGGACTTTCAAATTGCTAGTTATACCATTCGGACTTACCAATGCACCAGTGTTGTTTCAACAGTTCATCAATGATACACTATGACCATTGTTGGATATATTTTGCATGGCCTTTTTGGAGAACATCTTTATCTACAGCAACAACTTCAAAGCACATACGGAACACATCCAAGCAGTAATGACATTGTACATGGTAGCTGGTCTCTACCTCAAAGCAGAGAAATGCGAGTTTATAAGAAAGCAGTCAAATACATATGATCAATTGTAGGAGTAAAGGCAATCAGAATGGACTCAGAGAAAGTCCAAGCAGTCAAAATCTCGGAAGCACTGGAGAAACTTAAACGTGTCCAAGCCTTTGCAGACTTTGCCAACTGCTATCGACGGTTCATACGGAATTACAGCAGGGTAGTACAACCGCTAATAAAACTTACAAAAAGTTAGTACTGTTTCATTGAGGACCTGATCAGAAGTGAGCTTTGGCCGATTTCAGGATAGCCTTTACGAGTGCACCTGTACTACCCCATTTTGACTACTAAAGAGAGATAGACCTAGAATCTGATGCTTGGAGTTACTTATCTGCAGGAGTCCTTTCTCAGTACAATGATCATGGAATATTACACCCAGTGGCCTTCTGTTCCAAAAAACACTGACCCACTGAAGAAAATTACGATATTTATCATCAAGAATTAGGCATGATAGGTAACAGTTTGGACCTCTAGACGTCTAAGTGCAAACGATCAGCACATCTTATCAAGATTCTTACAGATCACCAGAATTTGGAGTACTGTATGACTTCGAAGCTGTTGAACTGGAGGTAAACGTGGTGGTCAAGATTTCTAGGCTGTTTTCAGTTTAAAATCGTCCATCACCCAGGCAAACAAGCACAGAAGCCCAATTCGCTTACAAGAATACCAGGAGACATTCCTCTGAAAGGGGAGGCAGCAATGACCCAGTAAGTCATGCTAGGAACAGTAAACCTTGACAAGTAATTACGCAAGTCTATGATAGTGGCCTTCGCAGAAACAGTTAACCTCGACAATGACTCCGAAAGTTCCAAAGAGTTGTGGAATTGTGTTAAAAAAAATATCTGTCTGTAATGCCCATACAAGAGCAGTGAAAAACAATGCAAAAACAAACTGTCACTAGAAATTTTCGAATTGCAATATGTTCAACCAACAGATGAGGAAAAGCTCAAACAGATCCAGAAGTGCCACGATTCACCTGTCGTGGGACATCCAGGGCAAGCAAAAACCCATGACCTATTCAGACAAAATTACTAAAGAAAGCAGATGAGTAAGGATGTGGACAGCTATGTACGAAATTGCTACATTTCCCAGCTGAGCAAGGCAACCTACAGAGTGACTCATGGCTTGTTATGACTGTAAGAAGGACCGGAGCAACCATAGAAGGACTTGAGAATGGACTTTGTAGTCTGACGACCAGAAAGCCAAGCATTCAACACGATATGGGTAGTGGTCGATTGCCGAATACAGATGCAATACCTGGTACCCTGTACTGACGAAATGGATGAAAAGAAGATGCAAAAAATATACGTCAAAGCAGTATTCATATTGCACGGACTGCCCAAAAAAACAGTATCTGATTGAAGGCCACAATTCGCTTTGGAATTCGAGACACATATCTGCAAAAGATTGGGAAGTAAACAAAGATTGACAATTGCATTTCATCCCCAGACCGATGGCCAAACACAAAGTTTCAATGCAGTAATGAAACAGTATTTCCGAACTTTTGTAAATTACCAGCAGAACGATTGGGTCCAGTGGTTAACATTGGCACAATTCGCAGCTAACAATCATACCTCAGAGACAACTAATTGCTCCATGTTTTTTGCAACTACGGCCTTCATTCAGGAATGACTTTTGGCCAAGACCCAATCAAAGATCCTAACGATCTTCGTAAAGTTGATGCCCAGCAGATGGCCGAA
>WHVE01000903.1:0-46460 GCA_015178995.1 Trichophaea hybrida | reverse complement strand
CATGCAGGTGCTGTGGAGGCTCTACAAGAGACATATGACATAAAAATATATTCCAGCATTAAATTCCCCTGAAAGGAGCAAAAGATAATTACAAGATATTTGACCCAACACCAATACTATGTCAAATGATAATTGATCCTCAAGAAGATGTGATGCAGACTGGCAACTATAACAATTGCACAATGACATATTGGTTTTGGGGTAATGATTTTACAAGCCTAATACCCTGCAACAATCAGATGGTTGAAGTGCTGCCAGATTAAATTACAGAGTGGTATTCCCAAAATGGTGTAGAATAGAATTGTATACCCAAGAGCCTGATCCTGAAGTTGGAATTAAGATTTCATGCCATATGGATGAATTCAGGTGTTGGTATTTTCTGGTGATAGATATTGCATCACCAGATGAATTACAAAAGTATGATATCAAGGACTATTGTCCTGGAGCTTGATAAGAGATAACTGTTGTGTGAAAGCTGATCATTAGTTGACAGGTGAGTATCGATGACATTTTGGAGGTTACAGAGCTCCCGAAACTGCCACAAACAGTGGAATGAATATGTACAAATATGTACCACCAGAAATGAATTGCCAGTTCTGATCAGCTGGAAATGAAGGACTTTGAGCCTAATTGAATCATATGGTAAAGTTATGTTTGAAACTCATCTTGTGTTTTATTAAGTATTATTTTAGATAGCAAGCTCCCAGACTAGCAATTGAGTGTAGATTTACAGATCTGAAAATTTAGAACATACTACTGGAATAATCAGAATCATGATTCCAAATCTATTTTAAAGATTTTCATATAATCATCCAAGATGGCAATTGGAGTTATTACAATCGCCCCAAAAATCAATATAAGGATCAGAATCAGAATTCCAGAGTCATTGACAGACCTCCAACCCCGAAGGGGGAAATAATTGTATGGGATATATAGCAACTTCTATTGGAAACAGTTATAATATAGGCACTATTGATACAATATACAGTCACAGTAATATATAGCAAGAGAGTAGATAAGATGCCAAAGATCATCCAAGAATTGAAGCCTATCAATGTGAGTTCGAAAGGCTGAATGTCATTTGGTCATGATAGTTTCTGGATCAGAAATATTTTTCAAATTAAAATCATTATAGAATGAAGTTCAGAGTGATTCTCAAGATCCACAGTATTTGGATTATTTACAAGGCTCAATTGAATGGTATCAAGAATAACTGGAAGCCAACAAAGATGTCAATATTGAGATGTCAATAGTGAGGTGTCAATTCCCAGCGGTTAGATTCATGAGATCATAGTAGTCAGCCAGAAGCAAACAAACTGAACTCTCTGAGCTATACTGTTGGATGTCTAAGCCGCTCATATAAGATACACCAGTGGCAAAGTGATATTCAGGATCAGAAATATGGATCATCAAGCAGTACAGAATATGTAGTTATGAAATCTACACCTTATGAGAATGGAATCTTATCGGAGTATATGGCAAACTGAAAGTGTACCAATATCAGGAGCAGAAGATCCCCATTTGACATACAAAGTTGTCATAAAGACTTTGGAAAGCCCAAACGTCGCAAGAGTATATGTGTGTCACAGGGCATGAATGTAGTAACAATGATTGTCATATGCCACTCTTACAAGTTGGATACTTTGGAATGGGATACAATTTTTGGCTCCTGGTGGAATATATAAGGCTGCTGTAATACAAGCATGTGGAGTTTCAAAGAATGCATTAGTACTGGAATTTCATGATAAGTTCGATCTGCACATGGGATGCTTATGAATTGGATATATCAATAAATACTACTCTTTGAGGGTGGTTCAATTGGCTTCCCTCTGCAACCTTATGTTGGAGCGGTTCTTGATCCCATCAAGAGGGATGAACCATTCATAGCCCTGACACGAAGTCATTTCAGGATCATGTACATAACCATGATTCTTGGCATAGCACATGCACATTGTCATGAATGCGAAAATCGCAGGATATATCAATGAACAATACTGTTCATTGATGGAAGAAAACTTAGTATCATTGTCAGTAAAACCTGTTATCATTCACAAACAAGTTAGATTGTATAATTTGAACATATATGTATGACAGTATATTGATACATGATTACTGCAACTTAAGGCTGGATGAAGTCTACAGAAATCAACCAGCCACCAATGGATCTGATGCTATGGCAACCAATGGTCAAAGATAAAAAAAATCAGGATAGCCAATATATGACTCAATATCAAGCCAATCAATCAAATGGAGAATCCACGTCAAGCACAGTGGCTATTACCAATGAGTTGAGCTGTTGGTATCAATGTTTGGAATTGGAAAGCTGAAAGCAAACTTGAGGAGTACACATAGACATGTCCTCAGAGGTAGGATTGCTTGCCTGCTGCAGAAGTAGCATTGGATCAGAATTATAGACTCAAAGGTTTAATTGATGGTGTACTCAGATTTGAGTTTTGCCTGAAACCCAAGCATACATGTTGAAACTGCAACCAACCTCAAAAGACAAGGTCAAATGGCAACGTTTAAGGGCAAGTCAAAAGGCAAGCCACAGGGCAAGTAAAGGGCAAGTCAAAGGGCAACCAAAAATAAAACACTGGGAAGTATGCCCCATCGTTCAGCCGCTATCACCCGGATCAAGATACCCATTAAAATCAATTCATTGTTGCATGAACTATTTTGAAATGAATCTAGAATTATCTGCCTCAGGTGGCCATGGTGATCACCTTGGAGACTGCAAAATGTGTTCTGAATTGGAAAGTTGAAAGCAAACTTGAGAAGTATATATGCACCTGCCCTCAGAGATAGACTTGCTGGCCTGTTAAAGATGTGGCCTTGGATCAGAATCATAGACTCAAAGATTGAATTGATGGTGTACTCAGATTTGAGCTGTGCCTGGTGCTAAAGCAGACTTGTTGACACTTCAAATGAACACAAAAGACAAAATTAAATGGCAGAGTTCAAAGGCAAGTCAACAGGCAAGTCAAAGGGCAACCAAAGATGGAAGACTTGGAAGTATGCCCTGTGGTTCAGCAACTAGAACCAAGATTAGTATATCCATTGAAGTCAATTAACTGTTGTAGAGACTATTCAGAAATAAATCAGAGCTTAACTGCCTCAGGTAGCCATGGTAACCACCTTGGAATCTTTGAAATATATTCAACTGAATGAATCATATATAAACAATCAATGGTACAAGCAAATGATGGTATCTGCTCCATCAAATTGTTACTACTGGGAACAATCACTTGGATTCTGAGAAGTTGGAAGTTGACTTGAATATTCATAACTATGGTGATGAATTTAAACTTAAAACGATGGCTACTGCAGCAGCTGCCTAGAATTGGCAGACTTAAATTCAATAACAAGTGCTTGGAAGATTCCAGATTAATTTTGAGCTTTCTTTCTCTTTTTTTTCTTTTCTTTTTTTTTTTCACTTTATAATAGATCTCAGCCAAGTACAAATCTTGTTAATATGGGTCTTTACCATCTTCCGTTGGTGGTACAGTTTTTCCATACACTGGATATACCAGAAGGTCACTCTTGAGCAGTACCAATCAGCAGTAGGATTTATGAGACTGTCAGGTGATATATAAGCCTGGACTTTGTTTCATTCTCTTTATATCTATATATATAGTAGCCCAGGTGGTCGGAAGGAAGAGTCAGGAATGATGGAATGGCAACCAAATAACAGCCTTGAGCACAGATACTTCATAAGAGTACAATTGTTCTCCAGTTATAATGTTACATGCAAACAACACTATTACATTCATATATTTCTTTTTAAAATTTTATCTATTCCTATACAAGTATATGAGGCTATACACAACTGTAGACTCTAATATTTAGGAGCAGGGGGCATCCTGGGAACTTAGTATAAAGTATAAATAGACATACATCTAAGAATTGAAAAATTGAACATGATTAACATGTTATGCTTTAAATATAGTATGATGGATTCCCTATGCTCATAGTGGTATTTATATCAAGGTATGGTATAGTTGAACAAGATCAATATATAATTGACAGATAGTAAAATAATAGAAAGAAATACAATTTTAAAGTATAGTTATTTTATTATATTGGAATATATTATAGAATAAGTGATATAGAAATAGTAGTCAGAAATTAAAAATATCAAAAAAATAGTTTATTAGAAAAGTGGTTTACTTATTACTCATATTCTAGTTGAAAAAATGATATTAAAACTTTTGCTCAATTTTATGTATACTTAGATAATTTCAGTTGTATCTCATACCTTGTTTACCTTGATGATTCTTGTTGTATTTTGGTTATATCCACTGAGATTATTCCAGTTAGGTATCTGACCATGTTCATCTTGGTGATTTCAGCTGAGTTGCATTTCTTATTCATTATAATAATTTGAAATCCGTCCTTTTCCTTGTTTGCAACAACAATAATTATTGTACTATGGTTGTTGAATTGTTTAGAACATGATGCATTGAAGTGTAATCAAAAAACAAATCGAATAATTGATTCAATTAATAGTATTCCAACTTATTTATACATTCATATTTTCACTGTTTGAGTTTTGCAACTGGTGCTATATTGTTTCTGATTCTTGCAAAGTATTTAAGTCCACCAACATATTGAAAAATCAATTTATTTTATATAGCTACAGATAACATACTTGCAAAACCTTCTCTTTGTATTTGCTCACAACAAATCTATTCAAAAAAATTTAAAATTACTATCATATCAATCTGTCTATAGCAACTTCTTGAATTTTATTGGTATTCCTTGACAATTTTCGGAATTTATACAACAAATCAATATCAATTGAATCAACAATGATCAATTTGGAACACAATGATCTGTTGGAAAATTGGTTTCAAATGAAGCAAATACTATATTCTGATAGAATTATTATCGATACAATTGCAGAATAACTGTTAGAAATTTAGTGAATTAACAAATCAATTTGGTTTAGTTTTGCAATCTATTTTCAAATATTATTATATTGCTGACTTTAAATATAAAGATATATGCTTGTTTTTTTTCTTATCGAATTGAATCTTAAATCAAATCTTGATATGACCCAAGATTATATCAGTTCAACTTAAACCAATTTGCTTTGTTGCCAAATGTAGTTAATGTATAGCAAAAAGAAAAGAATAACTCAAAATCAATAAATTGGTTTAAATATATTTTTGAAACAATCACTACAAACTGAACTACAATAGTAAAAACATAATTGTTATGTACTGCAAATATATTGGTAGCAGTATTCACATGATAAAAGAATAAGTATTTGGTGGATTCCATAATTATTATTATATCTTTGACTAAGAAATCACCTTGCAACTGGCTGTATGTTCAGTACTACCTTCAATAAGCAAAAATATGATATATTCAACAGTATATTTGTATAACCATCAATTCAATTTTCAACTGCTATTATCCAAATTCAATTCAATACAGAGCAAACTATAATACATAATCAGTTCAATATCCACCTTACAGAAAAACGAAAGAAGAATTTCAAGGTTGATATATAATATACTTGTTTTCCAGTGCAGGTTGAATTTGGAATAATAAATATTGACTAAATTGTTGGCTAGGAATATAAAAAAATGAGTGGATTCTGGAGATGCATTTGGAATAGCTGTACAAATATTCCCGAATATATTGCAGAAGTTGTTTGGAATATCAATAGATATAAATACAGATTTCCAATTTGTAAACTTTCAGTATATAGAAATATTCAGATATCAATCAATACCAAAACCTTGATATATTCTGCTCATAATTACTACCCAGAATACTATAGAGAAACTGGTTTATATAAATATTCCAACCATGATATGATGATTAACTATGACGGTAGCTATGGTTATAAGACAAATAATAACAAATGGATTTTTAACAATACCATCAAATATATCAAACCCGTCAGAAAGACCAATCAAGTGGATTGATTTACCAGAATAATGAATAGATGGAACAAAAAATGGCATTATATAACTGTTAACTGAGAAAACAGCAGTGGTAAAAGACATAGATCCAATAATCATATACCCATGGCTATTACAAAATTCAAATAAACAATTAGAAACAAGTATATCTATTTGTTTAAATAGTAATCTGCAAACAAACATTGTACAATTGGAACAGAAATTAGTTTCAAAAATAATGAAAGAGGAACAATATTTTGCAGAATTAAGATAAGAAAAAAAAAGCATTATTAAAATCAGGTTAATAGCATTCTGGTACTAATGGTGGCATGTGGTATAAATCTTTAAAGTAGAGTATTCATTTAACAATTTCTTTTTTAATTCATTATACAGTATGTATTCTGCAAGCTATAGCAAGTGAAATACAAACAAACAACCCTGAACAAGAATAATAAATCAAATTAAACCCAGGAAAAACACAACTTCTTTGGCTAGAAAGTACTGCTTTGGAGCTTCTAGTCACCCTATCTATAGCTACAAAATAATTGTAAGGAAAATATTGAGGTCTGTAATATACTGTGTACAATAGTGAAATATTTGTCAATCTTATTCTGCCTGGTTTGGCATATTATGGGGCTCTCTTGGAAGACTTTATCCTCCTCCATCGATTTTTATGGATATGGAGAGCATACAGGTAGTGAAATTCAATATTTCTCAAAGACAGAGAGAAAAAATATTTGTAAATATACAATACAACGGATACTACTGATTGCTAACAGACTTTGGATAATATCATATCAATGAATGGCAATAAGGTAAACAATCAATATGTTTGAATGTGTGGCCTTGTCCAAAATAGATTTCTACATTGATGGTGGCATTGGATATGTACTTTCTGTAGATAGTTCCAAATGGTGATATGAAACTGTCTTAAAATTTGAGTTTATGGCCTTATGCACTATGTAGTGGTACAATGTGGTAGAAAACATTCAGCTATTACTTGAAATAGTTGGGCACTTTCATGGAATTTGCTCAGTATTATCTTTAATAATGATTTTTTTAGTGGTACTTTGAATTCAGAGGCTTGATTCATTTTGGCTATGGTTACTGCAAAGATCATATGTGTCTCCTTGTTTTAACGTTGCATGAAGAATGCTGCTTCCACAGCACAGATGTCTAGCTACCATGCATCTGTATCCACTGGTATTTATATATAGCCACCCCATATTTACGCTTTTGAATTATAATAAGAATATCGTTGGCAGTAATTGCTCTCAAATGGCAAGTCATTTGCTTTGAAGCTTTGAAACTGGAATATAATGTTGTAAAGTTGTCACCAAGAAAGTTCCAACACTCTTCAACTGATATACCAGGAGTGTCACTCCAGGTTAACCGGTTCAAGGAGTATTTTTAGTCACTTCAGAACTGCTTCCATGGTAGGTTGGGAGCATAACTAGGGATGTAGAAAAATCTTACTGATATTTTGAACAACAAGAATAGACTTTCCAATATGAATATTGATAAGGCTTGTTCTCTTCAATGAGCAGGTTGATACCCTTTTCTACCCTTTCAGAAACCCAAGGTCTTCATACTTGCATTTTGCCCTAACAAGATACTTTTTCTATCTACCCTTTTTTCCAAAGCTCCTGTACTGCCTGCAATCCCACGCCTTTTGCTCTGCAACTACAACAGGCTTCCATCTCCTAATGCTTGTATAATCTTTACCATCACTGGATGATACTTAGACCAATGCAATTCTTTATGACATCAGCCTTGAGGCATTTACCTCTGGACCATTGGTATCATTGCTTTCGAGTATTATCCAGGTGCATAAGTGTCATTGGATTCTGTGTAGCTTAACTGATTTGTAGCGGCACATTGTATAGATTCGACGGGAAGTAGCTGTGTTGTTCGATGCAATGCATCATCTAGCTTTGTCTGGATAGAATAAGCTTTACTATCTGGAGAGGTGCATTCTCTACATGCATGCAGTAGAAAGTTGGTTTGCTATCTGGAGCAGTGTATTGTCTGAACTCATTTGCTAGAGTAGCTTTGCTATTTGGAGCTGTTTATTCTCTTGCTTAAGTAGAGAGTAGCTTTGCTGTTCAGAGCAATGTATTCCCTAGCTTTGTTGTTTGGAGCAGTACATTCTATAGCTTTGTCCGATAGAGAGTAGCTTTGCTATTTGCAGCAGTGGGCGTAATAGCCGCTCTCTGCGCTCCGAGATGAGTGATATCCAATGCCATCTGTGTGAAGTACTTTGGAGTGATCATATGGGTCCCCTCTGCAAGGGAAGTACTTTGGAGTAATCATATGGGTCCCCTGTGCGAGGCTATTATCTTAGGTATAACATCAATTGTGCTATAACTTTGTATCAAGTACTGGCCACTGTTCTTGCTATTTATCTGTTCCTAGATCCAATTTTGCCATTGTTATAATGGTTTCTGATTTGATTAGTGTTCCATCAATGACTTCCAGTTTCTTATCTGTTTCAATGTTTTTTCTTTAATTCCGGAATTGCTAACTAAATCCTTATTAATAAATAGTATTCCAGACATTCCATATTTATTCACAATATGGATTTGAATTGACTGGTTTTCCATCTACAATGAGTATTTAACAACAAGGTACATCAATATATTAATAGGCTTATTGATTTTTGCACTGTCGATTGATTACCGGAAAATACTTAAACAAGAACTGATATTAATTCGAAAAGGAGATTTGTTTCTTGTGCAATTGACATTCTCATTTTACTTGCTTAGACTTATTTTAACTCTGATTCCTGCTCTCTTTCCTCTATTTATTTTTCTTCAATAGTACAACTTCCACTCTACCAAATTCTTCTTTGCACTTTTTTGGGCAATGTACTTCTCAATACCATGAATGACTGCAGTACATGTACCGTCCTTCTGCCCTTCGACACTTGTATTGATCAGGGGTGAAAAGTTTTCCTTTTATTACCAAGTGATTTATTGGGGCAGTGTCATATAAGTCTACTACTGTGTATACTGGTGCTGCTACAGGGGTAAATATAATATTGATTTTTGTATCAGATTTTTTGGATTCAAATAACTATCTTCCAAATCATTTTTCAACAGCTTGAGCATGGATATGTATATATCATTTGGAAAATAGCTGAACAAATCCAGTCAAATTTGTTGGAATATCATAATTCTTCAATATATCTTGGAGTTCTTCAGTCAGGCTATTTTGGTCGGTGTTGATCCGGGCTGCTTCATCGAACTTTATATATGCATTCCATTATTCGAATTGTGTATAATGAAAGAATAATCTCTGTATCCATTTGTCAACATTTGAAGAATTTTCTTTCCACAGTTACGTGTATATCTTGACTACTGATGGCTAGATACAGTTATGCTGTTGGAATTTGCACAGTTGAAACTTGGTGCTAACTGTATCAATATATGTGACACAGTTGTATTGAGTGACAATCAATAGTGGCGTGATGATTGGTGAGTAATACAAAAAATAATACACAACAAGATGGAAAAGAGGTTGTGATTCGAGGTTCAACACAATGAAAATGAAATCAGATTTTAAATAAAGCCTAAAGCATGATCTGAATGAAATGAGGTTTCAAATAGAGTTTTCAAATAGAGATAAAGTATGACAAGAATGAGATTAGTTGTTATGTCAGGTGTCATAGAAAAAATAGCAATTGTCCAAAAGTGGAGTATCAAGACAGCAGGAGATTAAATGTATTATGACATAAGTAGATTATGGATGAAATCACAATATATAAACCAGGTGTTGAGAAGAGGATGAGTTTCTGTCTTCACTCGTTCTGTAGTGTACAAACAATCAAATAACTTTGGCTTCCACTTGTTTGACACCTGGTGATTCTGATCAAAACTCTTACATACCATCCTTATATTCTTACCTACAGGCTATCATTGACCAATTTAGCCATCCGGCTTTCATTTTTGTTCCATAGATGCAGGCTATTCTTGTTTCTTTAGTCTTTCTGGCTTTCAGTTTTTTTATCCCCTAGAACTGCAATTCCTGAACCCTCAATTCCAAAGCCCTAAACCCTTGCCAATATAGTTGAATCTGGATTGACCCTATTGCATCCTGTCCATTGACTGTATACAGCATTTTTGAATACCTTATTGAACAACTTCCTTGGGTTATTTGCTTTTATGAAAACCAACAGCACTATTTACTTTTGAAAATCCTTTCTGTCTATTCATGAGAATCATCCCAAGTCTTTATATTTATATCACCTAATTCTTCTATTTTCTCCATTTTCTCTATTTCCAACTTGCACTAATACCAAATGAACTTGTATCAGGTATATTTTCTTTTCTTCTCCTATTACACTCAATTATACCTCTGCATTCTCTAGTTCCTGTTTCAATTCTTCCAAGTCTGTAGATTCTGTCAATAATAGTTACTGATTCAACTATAATATCAATTGCTGCAGATCCCCATAAGTGCAGCCAGTAACTTTTGTTTTCAATTAATCAATCATGTTTTGTATTAACTTCAATTCCACTGTAATTTGCCACTTGGTTTGTAAACGCTATTTTCCTTGTTTCATTAATTTGGAAACCTGTTTCTTGGATTTTCTATTAATATTTTTCTGGGTGGCAACTTATCTATGAAGTTGTGCTGGTTGTTTTTCAATTTGAAATGCCAGTACTAATACTGAGGATTCAATGTCATCTTTTATTTGGTTCATTGCTGTCAGGGTATTTTGGGTGATACCTAGCTGATTCGAATTGGGGTCATGTATGATCACCCACAAATTCCCCAACCATGTGTTATCGGCTATCACACATCTTGGATGCTATTGTCCATTTTGCCAGATGTTTTGAAAATAAATACCCACACTCGCAAGAAGCAACAATCGCTAGTAAATAGCTGTTGTCCCTTCTGCTCCAAATTGCCGATTATACAAAGACAGCCAACTAACAGTATCATCGAATCGGCCAAGCAGCTTACGCTTGCCAACAACAAATGGAAGGAGAGCAATCAGCTGAATGGCACCAGCCAACATATGAACAACTGCTGAAGGCCGAAGAATATGTATGTACTCAGAACAGCAGAGTCACTCCCAATCGAAAGAAGACTATTTGTTTGCATGTTATCAGATCGCAAATATAGTACTGGTCTGAATATAACCCAATCACACTAAAGGCCATACAGAATCCAGAGAGAGAGAACTGCAGTAGTTGTGAAGGAGTGGCATAGATTTGAAGGTACAGAAGGTCTAGAAACAATTGAATATAGAAGTTTTTGTTAGAAAGTGATGTAAGAGATATAAAAACCTGTGAGTTGTTGGAGGGTAGAAAGGGTATCAACCTTCTCAGCAAGGAGAACAAGCATTAAGATTATACATATTGAAAAAGCTATTCATTTCATTTTGATTCTTTTAGTGATTTCCACATCCTCAGTAAAGTTCCTTATCTAACCTCAAAGCAGTCAAGAATCCAGTGTAGATACTGTTTGACCAGGTGAACCTGGAGTGACACTCCCATTGTTATCTTATATTCCTTGCAAAAAAATGCTTCCAAGGTAGGAATTCTTTCTACCCACATACATCAAGCAACTTTGATGCCATATGACCCCAACTGCCACTGCCGAGTCAACATCTTCAATTCAGCCAGAATCTCTTCACAGCTTGCAGAACCTGAATCTCTAAACTGCTTTGATAGAATTGCTGATCTCCTGAACAAATGAGCAGAACCTTATGATGATTACTATCAGGACTCACCTGATACCCCATGTCCATGTAACATCTACTGGACAGATGCAGCCAGGCAACGAGCAGGCCTAAGTATCAACAATTCAGTTATTGATGATCATTGGGCAAGATTCAGAGGCTTGCACAGTGATTGCTAACATCGGAAAGTGTGTTTTTGCAAGCACAACTGCACAGGAATACACACAACAATCGGCAGAGCGGCAGCAACTCTATTATTCATTGTAATAGCCATTTTCAATTGGAATTGGTGAATGCCTTCGGACTCTGTACAGCTGAAATTTCACTATATATTCCTATGCTGCTGGTTTTTAATCACATATACCTCCCACCTAGACTCTGAGCCCTCAGTACAACTGTTGTGAGAATCCAGAGCTCAATCCTGCCTCTTTGATACTATCCCAGTTGAGCATTTATATGTTATTCTATAATAGCCAGATGAGACACCAGCATGATGGATACATACATGGTGGTTAGAAAGGAAAATACATTCATCCTGTTCAGAGGTTAGGACAAGCAGATATCGCAATATCAGCGCATTACGAAGAAAAATCATTCGGAGTGGGTTATTCTGCTTTTCGAAGAAATCCATGGAGAGCTGGAACAAATGGATACCATAATTCAGGCAGCCAGGCAAAGGAATTTTGAGATACAGATGGCCCTCCCAGAATGGGTCTGAGCTTATGAAGAGCTCATTGGTAGGCAAAATGAGATATATAATGCCATTTGCCAAGGAGTGGAAAAGATAGCAAGGGCTCAATTTGTAAACTATTCCGAGACAGTTATCCCATCCCAAGTGTTTGTGGCTCACTTTCCAGCAGCTTTTTTTGTCATGAAGGCCAAATGTACCGAAGCTTAGAAAGAGCTGCAGTTAGCCCTCAGTGAGCAAATTCAACATTGTGAAAATGCCTGGGGAACCATCTCGACTGTGCTCAACAACAGAAAACAGGCCCAAGAATACCTTGCCTTTCAAGTGTATACCCAATTCCAAGAGCTGACGGTTGATCAGATCAAAGCCAAAGAAGACAGTGAACAAATATATACACTATATGCCATATGGAAGTCCACAAGAGGCAGAAAAAGGCAGACAAAGCAGAACGGTAGAGGAAGGCATCAGTGCGAAGAATGAAGAAGAACTTTGAGCAAAAATTCAAAGAATTCATTTGAGTCATGGAGACGAAGCTCTCAAATGAACAATAAATGACATCAGTAAGCTTAATGGCCAAGTCAGCATTGACACCAAAGAAAGGGGATACTAAGCCTGCTGAGGAGGAATTCCACCTGCAATAAATTGTATGTGATAGTGTTGGGATGAGAATCAAAGAAGCTGTGGCTGAAGAACTGAATAGTAATGGAAACTGTATAGAAGGCATTGGAGAAGACCCCCTAGGGGACTCTGTGTCTTCTAGCTCTAGCTCAAGGAGCTCAAGCTCTTCTGATGGTGGAGACAATATTCACCTACTACTTCCACCACCAGCCAGACTGGATTATAGTGAATCACCTTTGTTATCACCATAAGTACCACCCCAACCCCCAAAAACTCCAAATCTAAGCAACAAGCAAAAAATTGAACTTTCCTACAAGTTTAAGGAAAGTGAAACAAGCAAGTTGGAGTCCTAACACCATTGGATTACAGGAGTTGATCACTGTCTTGGATACTTCAAATACAATCATTATAATGATAATCACAAAAGCATCACCATTGAAAGTATCATTTGAGCAAAAGCTTCGGGCTGATACCACACCCTAGATAAACTGCTTAGGAAGGATTTTAATGTTGACACATGGTCAGCATTCACCAGCACAATGGAGGAACAATTCATCGACCAGGAAAAAAAAAGCAATGCTTCCAAAAAATGA
Organism: Trichophaea hybrida; assembly: GCA_015178995.1. Taxonomy (NCBI): domain Eukaryota; kingdom Fungi; phylum Ascomycota; class Pezizomycetes; order Pezizales; family Pyronemataceae; genus Trichophaea; species Trichophaea hybrida. Next base: position 32,960 of record WHVE01000903.1, on the reverse strand, counting down.
AAATTACTGTACAAGAAGGACATCCAGGACTACATTGTAAAAATGGAGGACTTGAACTACCATCTCTGCCTATCTGGAATGGCATGGCGGCAGACTCTACACAGTAGCCTTGATGAAGAAATCCCGAATCAAATATCTGATTCCTAAATCACCCCAAACCCCAATGCAGAATACAAGTTACTTCTCAAACAGATCAGCCTTGCATATGAGAGACACTGGCAAGAACAGTACCATCACAATCATCACAAGCCCAGGAATGAAAACAACAATGAACGGAAGGGTGATGATAATGGTGATGATAAGGGGAATCAAGACAAGCAGAACTTTGAGACAGGTTCTGACTCCAAGAAACCTCAAACAGAGAACAAGGGTCCTAATCTGGTCAATATGAACAAAAGAGAAACCCTGAAAGATATTCCGGTATCTGTGCTGGATGGATGAGCCAAGTGCAATAAGTACAACTGCTGCAGTTCATCAGAGCATCAATAGGTATTCCGTACAACGCGATCACAGTGTTATCCATCAGGTAGAAGAAGAATAAGCAGTCGAAAAATGGAACTTGGATACCAGAAGTAACCATCTCTTCCTTGCAGGTCAAGTCCAGGAGTCTGGCTGACTGAATTACAAAATCGGCCGCAGCCAGAAGCTTTTCACTGCATTATGAAATTGACTTTCATGGTATGGAGATCGATGAATGGAATGAGAATTCAATGTCTTTTCTTTGGGATTGTGATCATTCCTATGGGTTTTTCAGGTACAAATACCTCCCATTTGTACAATTTATGGGTATAGATATTCTTAATTCTTTGGGATTACATGGGAACGGACATCTGTATTTCTTTTGGATTTTTGGTTTTGCCAATATGGTCATTGGTATTGCTTTGGTTTTTGATATGAAATAAAACTTTCTACTCTGCTGTTTACCAAAGAATACTTGAGGTTGAGTTCAATACTTGAAATATGCAGGTTATATAGCATCCAAGCATGACAATTGACATGTAATTACTATTGAACATAATATTACTCATTTGAACCTCATTCACCTATGTACCAAACATGACCCATCGCGGCAGGAGCTGTGTCGAAACATAGTTCACCATTGATATTAACCAAACAGATCAAACATGCGGCTGCAGCCAGCACAGCACTTCCCGTACCCAAGAAACATCTGCAACAATTACCACCTGAACCTAGGACAGGTTCAAGAACCACTCTATTTATGTTTGCCAGCTTTTGAGATAAGAAGAAGATCTCTATAAGGGTTCTCTAGGATACTAGGTACAATACACCTATAATATAGCAACAGTGGACCTATTTACATGTTGTTCTATTAGTGACTCAAATTCAACAAAAGGTAGTCAAAAACTTCAATGGTGGGACTGTTGAAGGAGCAGGTTGGCAATGTACCTTCCCTGTTACTCTGCATCGTGAATCTCATCATACCAAAGAAATCTTTGAAACACGTCTAATGGATGATTTGTCTGACATCATGTAACCTGGCTGGGGAATTGTCAAACATGGAGCACTCAACGGAGTCACCAAAGAGAATGATACGCTGCAGTATATATTGCAATACTGTAATGAACATTGCACAAATACAGCAGTATCTTGGTATTTGAATAAATGAGACAATTCAATTTTGAACTTTGGTACTGATGCTGGATAAATCAGGGGTGTTGAGTCAATACATGCCAATGCAGAATATGAGATCGAGATCGATTGGATAGAGCAAATTCCATCGCAGTACAGAAACATTTAAATATTATACATCACAGAAACTGCCACGGCTTTTCAGCATCATCAATCCTATGATCATGCGATTGCCTTAAAAGATGCTGAGCAATCTCCGTCAGCTCCGATCAATGTGTTATCAGAAACGAAGCTTTCAGTTCTTGATGCATATGGGAAGAAAATATGTCATTCAGGACAGATGCACCCTAGCGTATCACCTGCGTGTGCACCCATACTCATTATTCAAAATCCACACAGAAGACGCTTACAATTTATTGTGCATGGATATCAGAAGTCTATATTGATTGACAATTATTGAACTATAGCCATTGCCATTTATGAATGAATCTCGAGACTTGGTCACAGGATCATGGCATTTCAAAAGGAGCAATTTGCAGGCCGGATAAACCCTCATTCGAATTTAAGCTTGTGATCAATGGAAAATAGCATTTCATATGAGATATGGAAAGTATGAATATCTACTTACGCCCTTCGGATTGGCACACACACCAACGATATTCCAAAATATGATGAAAATAATCTCGGGAGATATAATCAATTATTGAATAGTAGTCCATATAGATGATATTCTTATTGATAGGGAAAATAAAGAAGAGCACTTGCAATTGTCTTGAGAAGTAATTTGTCGGTTGCAGGGAATGAACTTAGTTGTTATACCGGATAATTGCGAATGGCACCAAAAGCACGTTGAGTTCCTTCTGTATCCCGTATCTGCAGAAGGTGTCAGTATATTACAAGAAAGGATTGATACTATTTGCAAATGGGAGAATCTTGAGTCAGTTCAGGGCATCCAGACTTTCCTCAAATTAGCCAAATTCTATTGATGTGGTATCACATGATGTTCAATGATATGCAATCCTGTAATGGAGTTAACCAAGAATATGAAAGAATATTTTGACTGGAAAGCCAATCTTCATAATCAAATAGCCTTCAATACTCTACCGAAATACTTTACCAAGGCTCCCATACTACAGCACTTCGAGCCTGTTTGGCCTGTAGTGATTCAGACTGATTCAAGGGATTTTGTAATCGGTACTGTACTCTCCCAAGTGATTGCTGAAACATTGCACCCTATTGTCTAGTACTCTTGAACTATTGACAAAGCCAAAATCAATTATGACATTCAAGGCAAAGAGATGCTTATGATAGTGTCTGTGTTCAAGGAATGGAGCCGTTATCTCTACAGTGCGGCCTATTCAATCAGTGTTTTCACCAATCACAAAAATCTCAAATACTTTACGTCTGCAATGATCATCAATCTGAGAAATTCATCAATGATTATGTCAACTCACGCCTTTAGTGCCAAAGCAATAAAGCAGCATGCCACGCTTGCTAGGGACTTCTACAACCACTCAAATGAGCATATTGCCCTTGGGATTGAATTTCCATAGACTTCATTATCGAATTACCGGCATATGGCAAATTTTCAATAGTATGAGTAATCATTGACCCATTCATGAAAATGGCTATCTTCATTCTCTTGAAAGATGGCCAGAAGACCGCTTCAGACCTGGTTGAAACCTCCCTGAAAGAAGTATAAAGATTCTATTGTTTACCATAGAACATAGGGTCAGATCAGGACTCTAGTTTCACTTCCACATTTTGGCCCTTGTATGTCCAACCTCTGGACATTAGCTTGAAGATGACTTCACCATTCCTGCCACAAACTGATGGGCAAATGGAAAGAGTCAACCAAATGATGGAATGAAATTTGCAGAATAACTGCAATCATAAGCAGGATAACTGGTCCATAATATTACCAATGGCCAAGTATACCTACAATAACTGTTGCACCACTGCTAGAGGCATGTTACTCTTCTTTGCAAACTTTCTGTTCCATCGTCAAACCAATTTGTCTATTGAAGTGGAATCAATCAATTCAGCATCTAGAAATTAAGTTCGCTGGATTACCAGTATGAATGAACTGTATTGAAAAGGCTTACAACAGACACAGGAGACAATGGGAAACTACAATAACTGGTATGCTAAAGAACCTCTGAAGTATTCAGCGGGCAATCTAGTTGTGCTCAATGGGAAGTATATCAAAACTTGAAGAATATTTAAAAAATTGGATGCAAAGCTTGATTGACCCTTCAAGATATTGCAGGTACCCTTACCCATGGCTATCAAGCTTGAGTAATGAATCGATGGTGTATTCACAATGCATTCCATGTATCACTCATCAAATCTCATCACCTCGTTACCAACTCTACAAGACCTACACCCCCGCTTTCTTCAGCCACTGAGCGAAATGAGCGTAAATACAATATCAACAGCTACAAGTACTCAATGAGCTATGAAGTTGAAAAAATCTTGGGCAGCCAGTACAGCAAGAAACAGAAACGAATTTTATATCCAGTCATGTGGAAGGGCTATCTGCAAGATTCAAATAGGACTGGGAAACCTCATAACAACTTCAATGACAAGTGACAGTTGAAGGTGTATCACAAATGAAATCCTCAAACTGTAAAGGATAACAGGCTGAAATAAAAAGGGTTGAGCTAGTACCATTTCCCCATATAGGGTTATTAATGGCTAGCAAGACACCTGATAAAGGATTTGGTTTTTAAGGGCACAACGGGTTACGATTTTGCCAGATCAAGACAAAGATGGTTTTGGTATTGAGCATAAGGGGTCATATTTTCAACATTATGAAAGACAGATAAGATTTGGTTTTAAGGGCACACAGGGTCAAGATTTTTTAAAATTAAAGATAGAAAAAAAGAAAGCAAAGTGTCTTAGCTGGATGCAACCTGATTGATCGATTCTGCTTGATGCTATCTGTCTCATTTGGACATAAGTACAATAATTGGTTCATGTGAGGGGGTCCATGCAAATCCACAACATTGAAGATTTCGAAGAATTCACTTCCTTGTGCTGGATCATATTTTTCCAAAGGCATCACACAGCAGATTAGTATGGTCATTCAGAGACGAACTCTCCAAGAGAGGGGGTTTTGTTACACTTAGCAAGTTTGCAGCAGAGTTATATATGGTTACCTGTTATTTCCCTGATCAGATGACATCAACTATCACTGGTCTCAGATGCCAGAGTCAATCTTTGCAGATGGCTAGCAAACAAACACCCACACTGTCAATATGCAATGACAGGTGATTTATGGCCACTGTGACTTCTACTCCGAATCACTGATAATATACTGACCACCAATACACAGCTCAATGGCATTGGCCAAGAAGCTGATATTTGCTGATAACAAATGGACTGCTGGCAATCCGCTAAATGGTGCCAACCAAGAAGCCAACAACTGCCGGACTCCTCTGACAGTGTATCAATTGAGATCAGTGAAGCTGCCCTCTATCAAAAGTGGCCTATCTGTCTGGAGGTCATCAGATCGAAAGAATACCATTGGTCTGATTATAATCCAATCATGATAAAAAGGATGCAGGATTGCAAGATGGAAGACTATGATAGTTGCAAAGGACTGGTATGGGTTCGAAGTTCCATGAGCTCTAGAGAAAATCGTAGAAAGAAGTATTTGTTAAAAAAAGAAGAAAGAGGTATAAAGACCTCTGAGTTCTTTCAGGAGAGCAAGGGCATCAACCTTTTCACTGAGGAGAACATGCCTTAACAATATACAAATTGAAAAAACAATTCCTTTTGTTTAAATATGTTAAGTGATTTTCACGTCCATTGCAAAGCTGCTAACCAACCTTCAAAGCAATCCCGAATCCAGTCTGGATTCCCTTTGACTGGGTTAGTCTTGAGTAACACTCTCAGTGTTACATTTTGTTGGTTCAGTGTTGTAAAGCCCACTATAAGTATTTTAAATATCATTTTATAATCTATCATTAAAATCTGAATATTTTGCAACTGTCCAAATGAATAGCTTCTTAACATTACTATATGTATTTTCAAAGACAGATTGGAGGAGATAGTTGGGGATGTTTATTTCAATACATTTGTGAAATGTGATACAACCAAAAAAGTATGACAGATATATTCCCAGTATCAATTGTATTCAAAATTTATTTGGCAATTATTGGTGCAAGACATTTTACACTATATACTTCTTTTTGGATTCCTGTATATCTAGCGTCTGATGGAGATAATTTTTTCATCTTTCGAATAGTGAAAATGTTCAGCTACAACGAGTTGGAATGAACTGAATTTATTGATCTTTTTCAACAATGGTCTATTTTGGATAGTATTGTATTTGCTTGGATATCTATCTATATACAAGAATTTTCTGCAAGCAGAAATGTATATTGCACCAATTGATATGGGACTGATTGCCAAAGATATCCAGATTCATAGATTTTTAATATGTCTGCAGACAAGGTAAACTAATATATTACCAAAGAAATCAATCACTATTGTATTTTCGAATTAGCAATCAAATTTGAATCTAGTGCAATAGATATTGCAGATATGGGGAAATTAGTAGCAGCCTAAGTGGTGTGGATACCAGTATATAGAGTTGAATATGACCTGTCAAATCAATTGTCGAAAAATTTATTTGTTAAGGTTTTCAAGGTTCAGAGTCTTTGTGCTTACAAAAATACCTAAACAAACTGATTCAAATATATTAAAGAGTTGTCGATAGCCAACAGTTGAGGTTCATAATCTAGCCTGACATTTCACACAGGCAACCAAGATGCTACATTCAATATGACAAGAATGAAAAATGTTTGCTGTCAATGTTATTGAATCATTTAATAGATAAGAAAATCAGTAATGAGTCAATCAATCCTCAATGAAACCCTCTTCCCTATATACTATAATTGTGACTGTTATCACTTTCACTTACTTATTGAATATACTTCCAATTTTCTCTAATATGTATTCCTATTCTATTTATCACTCAACATTCAATTACTGCATATTATTACTAATTATCCATGTCTGTTTATCTACATCTCAAAATCTTTTGTTGTTTTACAATTCTGTTTATACATTGAAAAACATATTGTATATTTTCACAACATGATAACTGGCACTCTTTCGAACATATATAACCATTCATCATCAATGCTGAATTGATTATCAATTCTGACATTTCAAAACAGTTAAACCAGAAATAGTTCTACTCAAATAAAATTCAAAATGTGTACTATATAGAGTTAAATGTTTCAGATAATATTAGGTAATCAAATTTTTGTCCAAATGTATCAAAATTGTATGTCTTGCATAGTACTGGACATTAGGTATGATATAGATTGAAATCAAAGCTGATCGGACGTAAATTGATTTTTTTATTTTTAATTAAAATTATTATAATATTTGAACAGATTGTAATAAGTTTATTTTTTCAAATTCAAACTGTCATGAATAAAATCAATTTGAGGGATTTCTTGCACCAATATAGTCAGTTGCGAATACCATTCTTTTTTTTTACTTCTATTGTAAAGATATGCAATAATTTTGATTCTATATTTATTCTATTTCACAATTGCACAACTTTGTCCAGAATATTCCTTCTTATATCTTGCCATGAATCTATTATCTATTGTTCCTAATTACACAACAAAATCATTCCATTATTACACTTCAAATGTTTGTAAATATTTTCAAAAGTTATATTTTATCAGGTTCCACATCTAACTATTACAATATTATCAAGTATTGATTATTTGCAAAATAAAATGTCTTAGGAATATGGTGATAGCTTTACTTTAAAATAATTTTGATAGCTTGTAGACTATAGTGTGAACGAAAAAATTCAAGCGATTTATCAGAGCAACAATATGAGTATTGGTACTGGAATTGGAAGGGTATAGTTATTATCAAGTGATATTATATAGATTTTTAAATAATTGATAGATTGACTCAGTACTGGTATAAGGAACAGTTTCAGATGCACTACCCATGGTAAGAATTTGAATTGAATCTGAAACTGTAGTTCTAATACAGAAATAATCATAAATTGCAATTATCAATAATTTTCTTTCAAATCTGAAACAGCTGCTCAACCTGTCTATTAGTCACTTCAAATTAGTTGCAGCAGAGACTTACTTTGCATTTACTGCATTATTCCAATTATTTTCGTTGACAGTCAGTTTTGAGAGTTTTGAATATATTGTGATATGATTTATACTTGAGTGATTCAATATTCGATATGATAAATCTTTTAGTATTGAATTTTCAATCTAATCAAAAGTTATTAAATTGCTATCCAAGTATTTTCAAATCTTACCTGATTTGTTGGTTTTTTGAAATTATTCAATGAATATCAATCAGAGTGCAATTTGTTGATGGGAATATACAACTACTTCTAAAACTATATGTGTTACACATGAATTGTATCCCATTATAATATAAACTTACCAATTTACTTGCAGAAATGAAATTTGGGGCATACTAATTGTAAACTCAAAACCCAATCCAGTGAATCTATATTATGCAAATCATAAAACCAATTATCATATTCCTGATTCTGATCCCACTGTAAACCATAATTAAGTGCAATATTTGAAACCATTACTAATACTATTCAATACAGATATAAATTAGTAGAAAACAGTAACAGGTATTGAAATCAATATTACAGCTATTCCAATTATAACTTTTGTAAATCAATCTTTGAATATATTTAGAGAATCAGTTAAAAGTATATAAATTCTACTATGGCAAACAGGTAGTACATTTAAAGCTTTGAATATCTAGGAATCATAAATTGAACTATGGATATTTATACAATTGTAGTTACAGTTGCTGGAAAATATATTCTAACTTGATACAAAGTATACTGGCTTTCAATTTTGATCAGAAAGAATATTTTTATCAAAACTATACAAAATCCAAACTGAATATAATTTCCATTTCAAACCTCATGCTGTATTTGCTAATCCATAGATTTTACTCAATATAATTTATTGTTCTGAATTACAAAATGTTCTAACTAGATACAATTTAATTGATCTGCATCAATATATCTGCCTTTGGGAAATTCGAAATGGATATTGTGTAATGATACTACCAATTCTTAACTGTTAATATATAAAGTAATTGAGAGTAAAGTATCAATTCTTTGATAATACTAATTTTAAATTGCTGCTGACAATCTATGCATATTCAACCAAGTTTAATCATTGAGTATTTTCTGGTAATGGCTGTTGATATCTGAATTTATGTACACTTTGAATATATGGCTCTCTATAGTTAGTATGAATATCTTTTCTATTTAAAGATTATTAGGGTATACAATTTATGCTATTTCTGATTTATAACTATATTACCACAAAATTGATAGAGAAAATAGTATTTATATTCTGTTGACATATATTGTGAACAGTTATTAATAATTTATTGGTATATATCCAAGTTTGTTCGATTAGAATTTGTTACTAACCATTGTCAAAACATTTGATATGTTTTATATTACTTATAAAACTGTATACAAATACTATAAGTATCTGTTTTTGTTCAAGGTTCTAACTGGATTCAGTTTTGATTTTTTTCAACTGTAATTATATTTCTACAAAAAAGTAGTAGACAAAAAACAGTTGACACTCATTCAAACTGCTATTGTAATATTCATCCAAGGTTTATCAGTTTGTATATCTTGGTTAAAGCTGCCAATATATTCAATTAAGTATAATTAAGTGTATAACTATCGAAAATGTAAGAATTGGTTCTTAATAAAGATAGTCATTGAATTTAATTTAATTTCATTCCAATTGGCAGTAATATTACCACAAAATATTTTTAACAGAAATGTTTTCATGGTTTTTTGGACACTTCTTTTAAGCTATTGGTGATACTTTTCTCATGGCTCTGTCAGCAGGTATTGCTTTATCATATGTATTGATTTATTTATTTCAATATATTTCAATATATAATACTATACAAATTACAGTAACAGATAGTATATGTATCTGTTCTGAATAAAAACAGTTATTGGGTTCAATAGAATACCTTTCTGATCTGCAATAGTATTATCATTTAAAGTGGTTGACATAATAGTATTCACATGTCATAGATATTTATTTAAAGCCATTATTGACACTTCAGTTCCTGACTCTATCATTAGTTGTTTCTTGATTATGGCCGTTAGTATATTTAATTAATATAATTGAATGAACATTGATAAACAAGTTTATACTAACAGATAATATTAGTATTATTTTTTCAGAAAGGTAAACATTAGGTTCAATTTGGAAATACCATTTAAATAGCAAATATCACCTTGCTTGCAATCAGAATAATACTGTTCAATTGCTGTAAAATTGGATTGATTCAGTTCAATAACAAAAAAATTCATCATCAAATATTTTTCTTTGTATTTAATTTGTACTCTATTACTTGCTTGTTTTTATCTCCTAATTCAAACAATATTTTTGGTCTTTTTTTTATATTATATACTTTATTGTTGCAGATATTCAATATGTTTTCTTCTTATATAATAATGAAAATATCAATATTATTCAAACTGAAATATAATAGAGAAAGCAATAAGAAATGTAGTATATATATAGTACAGGTTGCAAAACATTATATTAGTATTTCTATATACAACCAAATTTTATACTTGTACCAATAGTAGCTGCTGGAGACTCTACAACTATCATTTTATTCCCCTGCTATGTCAAAATTCTTTCATTTGTACCACTCTACTCTAATACCTGCCAGAGTATTCAGGAGCCTTCCAAACCATCAATTGAATTTGCTGATATATAGTTATACAATCAGTCTATCCCAGATGAAAAATATATATATTGAAATTCTTGGAATAAAATATACAAAGCTTGAGGTATTGATAATTTGTATATCAAAGTAGTATAATTATCCACCCCAGACCTTGTTTTGAGTATGATACAGTACTCACTTTGTTCAGGATATGAAAAAACCACCAAGGATTTCATCAAAATTATATCCCTCTACCCAGATGTATTTGGTATATTCGGGAATGAGTTGTGCATCTAGAGTCTATGAAAAATTGGTATGCCAGATAATTTCTAAGTTTGCCCCAATGCAATTTCAAGTACTACAAAAGCATCTTGGGGTTAATTATATTCATATAGTTGAATATTCGTCTATGAAGTTCCAGGTCATACTTTATATAGTGTGTTCTCTGTGTAGCCATTCCAATGATATAGTGTTTGGTACTCAGTCATGATACTTCCAACGAAACTGAATCTTTTCTAACCAAGTTCAATCGTTAATCATTTCCAGTAAGCTCGCCTCAACTATATTCTGCCAGTCCAAAGAAAGCCTCAATTGCTATTATCCAGCAAGCCATCAATGTGCCCTACCAAAATGTAGCCAGCCAGAAACTATTCCAGCTCCAACATGTCCTTCCAGTTATGAGCCGCACCATTGTAAGTATTATTCCTGGTTTACCAGGTCAAAGTAGTATCTGTACATAATTCAAGACCTTTTCAAAAGAAGATTAGGAGCTTCAACCGATTTGGTGAAATCACTAATGGATTTTGAATGTAATATATAGGTATTCTCCAATGTATTGAGTGTTAAAGCTTGATCGTCTTGTGGAGAAGATGGAAATCTTTCCACATCCGAACAATCCAAAGTATTTATACTCTCATCTTCAACGTAACAAATAATTCTAACCCTACTGTTCTCCGAATTTGTAGTACCTTAACCACATTCGGGCCACCTCCCAAACCACCTTTCAAAAGAAGTCTATTTCTTCCAAACTACTGCAGCCATCGAGTTCTTGATTCTCTATGGTCTTCATCAGTGTTAGCAATGGTTCCAGGTTTCCTGGCCGCAGTCTGGGTTTGAACTGGAACCATACCCCCCCGTCGGTTCTGAAACAACCAAGGAACCGAACTGCCCAAGCACAAGTTCTTCCAAACACAGACAGGAGCCCCGGGTCCGGCCCTGGAACCACCAACAAACCAAACCACCCAATCACAAGCGGTCCCAACCCGGGACTGAACCAAAACTCACTTGGTTTTGGCAGGATTTACCTGCAGCAGAGCCTTATTTTTCATCGGCCCCAATAATCACAGCTTATCTGCTGGAATAAACTTTTTGAGTTCTAATTGGATCGTGACATGTTATATACGTAGATTATGCAGTCTTGGACACGCTTTCACCTCCCAGTCTCCGATGTGCGATACAATCAGTATTTGTTGAGTCGCTGTGAAACAAAGCCGAAATTATGCTCAAAATTGACTGTTTTTCGCATCAACTCAATGAATGCTAATTGTATCGCAAATTGGAGTCGGGGAGGTGATAGAGCGTCAAAAACTGCATAGTCTATGTATATATTATATTGCGATCCGATCAGAACTCAAATACATAATTAAAGCAATGGTTTTAGAGAAGAAATCCACCAAAACCCGGTGGGTTCGGATCGGTTCCAGGTCGGAACCGCTTGTGATTGGGCTGTTGTGTTCCTTACCAGTTCCAGAACGAAACAATTTGCTTCAGTTCTGGGATTGAAACTGGAGATTTTTGCCAGTTTGGGTTTAGCATAGTTCCAGAACCGGAACCAACCCGGATCTGTATTTTGAAACAGCTGTCAACACTTGTCTTCATTGTCATTAGATTATAATCAGACCACTGCTATTATTCATTGCATTGACCCTGCAGTTGTCTACCTTCTAATCAGGAGTATCATTTTGAACTTATGCCCTCCAGATCAATAGTCTACATTCGATTGACCATAAGTTTATTGTTCAGATTCAATATATATTTTTAGACCTCCAACTACTATTACCATCATGGCAGACATTATTCAGTATAGTGGGGGTTGCCTGTTTGTTATCTGCAAGTCATTAGATTTGTAGACAATGCAATTCAGCAGTTTATGAAATGTCTATTAATTATTTGCAATTGGAAAGTGAAGTGATTCTAACTATTGACTAGTTTATATTGTTGATATGAGGTGTGGGAAATGATTTGCTGGCTATTTGAAAGATTGGCTCTGTGCAACACTGAGATTGCCACTCCTAATTTATCGGTCGAACTAGTATCTTTACGCAGTTCAGGACTTGCTTCCATTGCGACAGGTGAGAAGGAATGTTCAGGATATAGAAATAACTAAAAGATTCACAATGAAAAGAAAAAGCTTTCCAAATGCATATATTGTTAAGGCTTATTCTTCTCATTGGGAAGATTGAATGATCAATGATTCTTTTGATATTTTTCTACTCTCCAAGAAACCGAAGGTTTTATATCTTTGTTATTGCTTATAACTGCTACTTTCACATTGCTCTAGAGTTCTTATACCTGAACCAATTACTAATCCCTGCAATTACTACTGCAATTACCACTGGCCATACCAGCCAATGCCCTTAACTTTACAACTACTGCAGAACTATATCTATCAAGCCCAACATATCTTTACCGTTATTAGATTATACTTTGACTGCAGGTATTCTTTATGACATCAACTGCAGAATTGCTGTCTTTCAAATCAGTGCTATTCTTTTCCCACAAATAATCCTCCTAATGAATAGGCTTCATTCAAAGAGCGTAACTTCACTGTGCAAAGCAGTGTATTTGCTAGCCTTGTTGGATAGAGAGTAGACTTCTCTTGCTGCTTTGACAAGAAATTAGCTTTCTCTTGCTTGATTATTCATAGCTGGGTATTTTTTGCATTTGTAGCATAGAGTGTTTCAAAGTATTACAATTTTCTTGCTTTGTTCTGGCTTGAGTGGTGTATTCTCTAGCTTCACTTACTATAGAGAATCTGTACTGGTTCAGAAGGGTCACTGTTCAAGAAGTATTGCGGTTTGAAAATCATCACCATTCAAGTAGCTTTGCCATTCAAAAATCTTTGCTCTGGCTTCCAACTTTAGTGACAGCCGATGCCATTGCAATTGATTGTATGTGCATTTCCTCCACAGGTATGATGATAGTTATAATACTCTGGTATTTGAAATACGTGATAACTGATCATATTCCAATTGGAGCATTTGTAAGCGATAGTATCTGACCCTACTACAAACTTGGTAGGTATAACCTATGTAAAACCAACCTAAATATAATAAGCCAACTATAAAGCAGACCAGTTCTATTATATCTACCCAGCCAACAGCCAGCCCAGCTACATTGAATCCAGCAAGCCAAGAGGGATTGCTGTATGATTGTATCTAGCCATTCAAGAGCTATTTTGGTTCAATCATATCAAGCCTGTCCAGCTGAAAGGTCAGCCGAATATGAATATTTACTGTATGCTGAGAATCTTATTGTTCAGCTAGCTGAAAGACGGCTGTGATCTAGAGTACTGCGACTACTTCCAACATGTGCAGTACAATCATCTCTGTTATTGTGAGCCTGCTTTGCTCAATTACATTTAGCCAGCTGAAAGCCATGACATTTCAATCAACTTCAGCCAGCTAGAAGCCATGCAGAGTTGATTATATCCGTTCCAAGTTTTAGTTATCACTATTTCGAATTCTATTTCTATCCCCTTACTTGAAACCATATGTTCACTCTACATTCTAAGTTCTAAATTCCACTCTATACTACTTTCCTTACTTTCACACAGTGAGTAATTTAATTTACAAAATCAATAGGTATATATGCAATTTCAATAAATGTAACCTGGCAGCCTAAAATCATTTCATACTGATAATATAGAAAATACTAATTCAACACATCTTTTCTACTCTTTTTTCCACTTTTTCTTCGCTATCTTTTCCACCTTCATACTTTTTATGACATTGGTAGTTTATGTTCTATGTTTTAAGTTCAACTCAATAATACTTTCCTTTTCCTATGAAGGTCACTATCTATAATTGCAATGCAAATAGATGTGCTCACAATTTTCAGCAATATAACTGCATAGTTGAGTTGTATATCTTCAGTCAGTTTCAAACCAGCTTGGTTCAATTTTATACAGTCTGTTAACAGCCAGCAGAGGATAATTATTTATAGCCAGCAGAAAGTGAATCCTATTTGATTGCATCTATACAGCTGAGAGCTATTTTTACTCAAATATATTTTGCCTGCTTAAATATAACTCTTTTTGACCATCTCTAGCAAACTTAAAACCAGTCCTACTCAATTGCATCCAGTCAGCTGTAAGCTATGTTCATTTGATCACCTCTAGTCCACTGAAAACCGCCCAAGCTTGATTATCATCAGCGATCCAAGTACCAGTTATATGAAATCAAATTCAGCCACTGGAGAGCCATTTCAGCTTGATTGTATTCAGCGGATTGCATGCCAGCAGTCACAGTTGTCATCAGCACAGATGGATGAAAGAGTGATAATCAGTGATGAATTCAGGGGTTATGTATTATGAGTACAAAATAAGATTTCAAATGGAAAGAATCAGATTTCGAATTGAAAGAATCATGTTTCACAGCTGAAGTATGAATTGTATAAAAGTGGTATACAAAGATAGCTGGAGTTTGGAAGTATTATGGAACAGGTGAATTATAGATGAAATCAGAATATATAAGCCTGGTATTCAGTGGAGAATAAGTTTCTTTTTTCACTCTTTTTCTAGTATACAAAACAATCATATTGTTTTGACATCTTCTTCTTTCATACATAGTGATTCTGCACTGAGTCTCTTCCATCCAGTTTTCGCTCAGTAGCTTCAGGCTATTCCTGCCTCTTGCAGTACTATAGCTTTCGGTTCATAAAACCCTTGGAACTCCAGGCCTAGAACCCTCAATATTTGAGCCCTGAACTCATGACAGCAGGATGAGTCTACAATCGATTCTACTGGTAATATTTCAGTATATGTGCTGATATTATTATTGAAACAGCTGTTACTTTCGTTACTGATCTTGCAACCCTTAGTGCCAAAAGCTGAAATATATTGGAAACTTCAAAAACTGATTAATGGTGCACAGTTTCTGTAAATACATTTGAATTGTGTGTACCTGGAAATTTCGATTTGAATGATTCAATATCTTCCAGACAATCCCAGCATATAATGGCAATAAACCACAACAATCTCAAATCAATTTGTTCAACCTTGGTGGTTGAACCATGATCATCGTTGAGGACGAACATCTCAATGCCTTTGATAGTATTGAAGCTATCATCTCAAAAACCGAGTAACCCTTGGAACAATACTTCTGGAATGAATCTGCAATGGTTACTGGACCGATGCAGCAAGAACAGGAGCAGGACTTCGGATCGATGACCAAGTATTTGACAATATCTGCACCAAATGCTGCAGATTGTACATTGACTGTGGAAACAAGGAGGAGTATTGCTGCAATCATAAAGGTGACAGAACCCATACAACCAAGGGAACAGCTGCTGATATACAAACAGTCAACTCCTAAGTTAGGATCAGAGCATGTGAAGCAACAACAAAGACCACACTGTCTTGGTCCAAATATCAACTGGCTAACCTTGATAAAGAAAAGGCAATTGATCAAGATTTTTATCAGTTCTCAATGCTCCTGATTATAGTTACCTGAACTGATGGATATGACCTGTTAATCTGATACCCAAGAAAACCCTGCTTTGCTCCCCTGGCAGCATTTGTACATAACCGAAATGATATCATGAGAATCCTCAAGAATGGCCCACAAAATCACATTGACAGGGCTTATGCAGACTCTGTTAGAAGCTTGGACTCAGATGAATATGAAGGCAATGAAAGAAGCACAACTGCAAACCCATTTTCAGAGAGTCAAAGAAGGACTGGAAGGCCTGGTCAGGCTACCCACAACCAGCAGGTTGAATGAGGTGCTAATAGGGAAGATTCCGATGAAGAATGGAGAAAAACCCATGGAGTAATGAATAAAAGAAGGAGAAATTGTTGTGAAAGAAAAAGAGAATCTGAAACAGGAACTAATTCTCACAAAAATATGAGTAACCATATTGGAGTCAAGAATTCCAGAGAGCAGTGATGAAGATCCGGTTGAAAAAGTTCAAAGCCTGGAACAACAGCTGGAAAATAGTACACCAAAATGGACAGAATTAGCCCAAGATTGGGAAAATACCCAGGTACAGCTGGAAATTATGAAACAGTCAGCAAATGATTATCAGGCACAGATAACCCAAATTATGAAACTAACACCTGAAAGAAATATGGAAGTCTGCAAGGAAACAGAGAATAAAATGAGGGAAAATGAGATATCCTGCATTTTGGGACATCTCAGAAACGAGCTTAGGGAATGGAAAGTCCTGTTGGCTCTGAACTTCACCTGAAAACCAAGGATATTCAACACTGAATAAAAGAAGATGACGTATCCTGACCGACGTCTTGAGAATGTGGCCCAGGTCCAGGTCATACTATACTGCAATGAAGTATCAGGAGAAGCGAGGTTGGATTTTCTGAAAAGCTGGGTAGCGATACTAGATTTGGCCTTTGGAGGACAGGACAAAGTGGCAACAATACGGATGGAACGTTTCATGCTCAAGCAAAGAGACTGTGAATTCTCCCAGTATTATATGGAATTCTGAAGATATATGGCTTATAAAATAAAGCACACAGCAGGACAAATAACTGCACTACAAAATAGTCTGTCCAATAAGTCAAAGTACTCTCTACAACACAACAACATTCCAGAAAACATAGTACGCTTGATCAAATTGTGCTCCAAGTGCCATAAACCGCTATGAGCAGGAATGGTACAAATGAAATCAGGCTGGTGGGAAGAAAAATACAAAAAGCGGGACAATACATGCAACACTACATTTTCCAAGAAGCTGCACCGGTGAGAGCGGTGGCAGGTAATTTCTGTCCCACTCCTATGAACCTAACCGCAGTCAAAGAGAGAATGATAGTGCTGAAAGAACACATGTGTAGAAAGGAAGGTGTTCTGTATATGTACTGTGAAAATTGAAGCTATTTTGCAGCAAGTTGTACAAGGAAATTGAAAGTGGCATCAGGATAGGTGGAACTAATACAATGTAGGAATTCTGGAAAAGAAAAAGAAGTGGAAAAAGTATTTGAAAAGAAAGAAGAATCAGGAAAAGTTTAAGCCAGTGCAATAAGAATAGCCATTGCGCTGGATACGAACCTCAGTTGCCTATAGTCATTCAAGATTATTTTGGAATATTGCAGTTTTCAATTTGTAGTGAAGAAATTCAGGAGTTTTAATGGAAAGCAAGCTGCTTGTTGTAAAATGATCACTGAAAATTGGAGACAGATTGATCAATGAACCCACTTGGATTGACTGTGTAGCCACGTGGATAGCATTTATGGATACTGATGTAATTTGCCATCATCAATTAAAAGACAAGAAATGAGAAGAATCAAGAGAGTTGAGGTTATCCCAGGAAGACCCATTGAGTTAGGAACAATTAGGACTGTATCCAAATGTAAGCTTGGGATACAATCACATCAGAAACAGTTACCAGAATTTCTAACAAAATTGGGTCATTATCCGATCGAATTAGGATTACCATAGTTATAACTTTACATTGAAATGGGCAAGTTTCAAAGCCAAATAATTGGTTTTGAAAGCAGTTACTGCCAACAGCATTGCCAGCACCACTCAAGCATATGGAAATCAGGCAACCATATGAAAACAACAGCAGATCTGGAGAAATCAAAGCTAGATATCTGTACAGTCACTGCTTCACCTTTTATAAGCAGAATATACTAGGAAAATCTTAAAGTATACACCATCACACTATACAAAATAAACAAAGCCTTAGAAGTAAAAAATCCACCAGCAAAATCCTTTGAAGAAGTTATCTCTAAGGGGTACTACAAGTTCCTCCCCCAGTTCAGAAAGGGAGTTGCAGAAACATTACCACCGCATCGACCCTATAATCGTAAAATGGGGCTGGAAGAGGGATGCACCGCACTGTTTGGACTGATTTACAGCTAATCTCGAGGAGAGCAACAAGTTTTAAAGAACTGTATAGGAAACAACTTGTCCAAAGGATTAATCTTGTTGTCTTGATCATTTTGCAGAGCTCCAGTTCTCTGTGCTCCAATACTGGAGGGAGGCCTAAAAGTCTGTATCAATTACTGAGGCCTAAATAAATGAACAATAAAATACTGATACCCCCTGCCATCCATTCAAGGAACCTTGCTAAGACTATTGAAGGCGAACTATTACACCAATCTAGACCTCTATGATGTATATAACTTTATTAGAATTACAGGATGTGATGAATGGAAAACTGATTTTAGGACCTGCTCTGGACTTTTCGAATCCCTAGTTATGCCCTGTGCACTTACCAACACACCAGTATCGTTCCAAGAGTTTATCAATTATACATTACAACCATGCTTAGATGTATTCTGCACAGCGTTTTTGGATAATATTCTCATTTACAGTGACAATCTGAAAGAACACAAGGCATTTGTCTGAGCAGTAATGACATTTCTCAAGGAAGCCAGCCTGACCCCAAAGCAGAAATGTGCAAGTTCAATAAGAAAGAAGTCAATACCTAAGATTAATTGTCGGAGTAAATGTAATCTGAATAGATATGGAGAAAGTTCAAGCAGTTGAGAATTGGAAAGCTCTAGAGAAACTTCATGCAGTCCAAGCCATCTTAGGCTTGGCTAATGTTTAGCAACAGTTAATACAAAATTATAGCAGCATAGTGCAACTACTAATGAAACTCAAAACAAAGCTAGTACCGGTTAGGTGGGGGGCGGATCTAAAATGGGTATTCTTGGAACTCAAAACGGCTTTTACGACAGCACTATAGCTAGTTTAAATGAATTATGGCAATGAGGCATTGTAGAACCTGAAAACTTGCAGTTATGTATCTGCAGAAGTTCCCTCCCAGTACATCGATCAGGCAGTGCAACATCCAGTGGCCTTTTTCTTCAAATAACGTTCAACCCAACAAGAAAATTACGAAATTCATTATTAAGAATTTGGTGTGATAGTGAATAGCCTGGAACATTGGAGACCCAAATGTGAAGGTTTAGTATATCCAAGTAAGATTTCCACAAATCATGAAGACTAGGAATACTTTATGATATTGAAACTGTTAAATTGAAGACAGAGCAAGTGGTCCAAATTCTTCTCCCACTTCGACTTCAAAATCATTTATCATGCAGGCAAACAGACAGAAGTTCAATACGCTCATTCAAATGGCTGGTGACATTTCTGCGAGGGGGGGGGGGGGCGCAGAAGATACCCAGCAAATCATACTAAAAACACAAAACCTTAACAAGTCACTATACAAAACTTTGATAGTGGCATTTGCAGAAACAGTCAACCTGAACAATGATTCAACAAACACAGAAGAACTATGCCATTGGGTAAACATAGTGCGCAAGCAATGCCCATATGAGAGTAGCGAAGGACTATATATGCATAATGAACAACTGATGGTAATTGCCAAATTAAATATCCAACCAGTGGATCTGGGCAAGATGAAGTTCATCCAGGTGTACCATGATTTTCCAGTGACAGGGCATCCAGGACAAGCAAAAACCTATATCTAGATAAGCCAAAACCATTCTTGGAATATTATGAAAAAGATATGGATTGATATGTGCAGAATTGCCATATGTTCCAATCAAGTAAAGCAATTCACCGAAAGACAATCAGATTGTTAAGACCATTGGAGATACTGGAAAAACCATTCAGAGATCAGAGCATGGAATTGGTGGTAGCCCTACCAGACAGCAAAGGGTTGAATGCAATATAGATAGTGATCGACCACCTAACAAAAATATGATATCTGGTACCTAATACCAACAATGGGGATGGTAAGAAGCTGGGCAACATGAATGTCAAAGAAGTGTTCCGACTGCATGGACTGTACAAAACAATAGTATTGCACTGAGGACTGCAATTTGCTTCACAGTTCTGGATGCACATCTGTACAAGACTAAGAATCTAACAAAGATTGCCAACAACCTTTCAGCTGCAATCAGACAGCAAAACAGAAAGAATCAATGCCGTAATGGAACAGTACCTCCACAACTGTGATAATTATCAGCAGCACAATTGGTTCAGGTGGCTACAATTGGCCAAATTCGCAGCTAGCCATCATATCCCGAAGATGACCAATTGCCCCATGTTTTTGGAAAGTACAGTTTTTATCCATCAATGTCCTTTGGCCAACACCCAATTAGGACCTTAACAATATTCACCAAGTAAATACCCAGCAGATGGTCCAACAGATACAACAACTTTTACGCACACTCAGACATGAAATAAAAGAGTCCAAGCGATCCAGTTCAAAAAGGCCAACAAGTTCCGATGGATTGGTACATTATTGGGAGTCAGCAATATAGTATGGCTGTACACACAAAACATATTGACTACTTGAAGAAGGAGGAAATTCGACTGGAAATGTATTGGACCCAACAAACTCACTGAGGTCTTCAGTCCCTGGGGGTATCAAATTACAATATCCAACCAACTATGCATCCACAATATTCAACCAATATTTCGGTTTAACAATGTCACTCAAAATCCACTCCCATATTGAAAGCAAGAATGCCAACTACCAGTAATTTTGAATAGAGAAGAGAAATACAATGACAAGCAGGTAGACGATTCAAGAATGTTTTGTAGGCAGTTACAGTATCTCGTGAAGTGGAGAAGCAATGACCAATCTCTTTGGGAGTCCATTGATGATGTGGATGGACTTTCAGCTATCCACAGGTTTCACGTTGAATGTCCTGGCAAGCCAGGGTTGTGAACGTCATAAGTAAAAGGCATTGGAGACGCGGAGCCACAGTCACCATTGTGCAAAATGTGAATGGATGGTGGAGTGATGATCAGTAATGAATAGTGAAGTTGTCCATTACAACAACACAATCAGGGGTTGAATTGAAAGAAACAGATTTCAAATGAAACGAATCAGGTTTGACCAAGGAAGTATGAATTGTATGAAAGTGGTATGCGAAGAGGGCAGGAGTTCAGATGTATTATTAAATGAGTGGATTATGAATGAAATGACTCTATAAAAGCCAGGTATTCGGCCGAGGATATGTTTCTTTCTTCACCTGTTGTCAAGTCTGTTAGGGGTTTTGCCTTATCATGTGTATGGGGGTACATTAGGCATAGTCTCCCAGGCTCACCGATGACATCTGGTGTCAAGCGGTCGCGGAAACACCCCTGAGGATGTGTACTAATGAGCAAGCAGAAGGCTCAACATAGCCAGGTGAAATCCCCATAATATTCCAAGCTTCAATACTAGTGTTAGCAACGGGTGCGGGCTACCCGCCCTCGGGCCGGTTCTCGAACCATACTAAACCCAACCCGGATGTAATTTCTGGTTCCAAACCCGTATCCAAACAGGCCGACCCGCGGGTTTGACTGGGTTTAGTTAGACCTACAGGGTCATACCTGCGGGTTCTAAAAACGGGTTTTTCTGAATTTCGTGAATGGAAAGCATCGTGCATGCGTCAAATGACATTTCACGCTTTCTGCCCAGTTTTTCATTGTATAAAATTAATTCGAATATGGTGATCTTTTGATTACTTATACTTTCAGAGATAGCATTGGTGCATTATTGAGAACTTTTTAATAGACAATAGCAGTCAGAAGTGAGAAAATATGAATGCAGCACATATAATCCCTCGCACAAGAGGTGTTGTGCGACCAAAAATTGTTGACGCTCTGTTGACACTCACTTTCAGTCATGTAGCCTATGTATATGGTTGCTTGCAAATAGCATAATCACCCATAGAAATGGCGTTGGTACTTAATTGATTATAATATGTCCTGCGATACAGATAAATTGTGATTTAACGATTGCTAATACACACTGTTAGAGAGAGCATCGGTGTATCATAGAGAATTGTTTAGTCGATAAAGGCAGTCAGATATTCGAAAATATGAATGTAGCACATGTAATCCCTCGCACACGAGGTATTGTGCGACCAAAAATTGTGGACGCTCCGTTGACACTCACTTTCAGTCATGTAGCCCATGTATATGGTCGCGCGCAAATAGCATAATCACCCGTAGAAATGGCGTTCGTACTTATTTGATTATAATATGTCCTGCGATACCGATAAATTGTGATTTAACAATTGCCAATACAAACTTTTAGAGAGAGCGTCGGTGCATTATTGAGAAGTTTTTTGTCGATAAAGGCAGTCAGATGTTGAAAAATATGAACGTAGCACATGTAATCCCTCGCACTAGAGGTGTTGTGCAACCAACAATCGTTGATGCTCCGTTGACGCTCACTTTCAGTCCCATAGCCTATGCGTATGGTCAAGCGCAAATATCAGAATCAACTGTAATGAATGGCATTCGTTCTTATTTGATTATGATGCGTCCTGCGATACCGATACATTGTGATTTAATAATTGCAGATACTGATTTTCAGAGATAGCATCTGTGCATTATTGAGAACTTTTTAGGCAATCAAGGCAGTCAGAAAACAGAAAATATGAACGTAGCACATATAATCCCTCGCGCTAGAGGTGTTGTGCGACCAAGAATCGTTGACGCTCTATTGACACTCATTTTCAGTCTCGTAGCCTATGCGTATGGTCAAGAGCCAATATTAGAATCAACTGTAATGAATGGCGTTTGTTCTTATTTGATTATTATGCATCCTGCGATACCGATAAATTGTGATTTAATAATTGCAGATACTCATTTTCAGAGATAGCATTGGTGCATTATTGAGAACTTTTTAGTCAATAAAGGCAGTCAGAAAACAGAAAATATCAACGTAGCACAAATAATCCCTCACGCTAGAGGTGTTGTGCAACCACTAATCATTGACGCTCAGTTGACACTCACTTTCAGTTCCGTAGCCTATGCGTATGGTCAAGCGAAATAGTAGAATCTATTGTAATGAATGGTGTTCGTCCTTATTTGATTATGATTTGTCCTGCAATACCGATAAATTGTGATTTACTAATTGCAGATACTCTTTTTCAGAGATAGCATCAGTACATTATTGAGAACGTTTTAGTCAATAAACCCAGTCAGAAAACAGACAATAGGAATATAGCACCTATAATCCCTCGCGCTAGAGGTGTTGTGCAACCAAAAATCGTTGACGCTCTGTTGACGCTCACTTTCGGTCCCGTAGCTTAAATGTATGTGCACCTACAATTAGGTTATTCATTGATAATGATGGCTTTCATTCAAATTTGAGAAGATGGTGCCTTGCAATATGAGCTTGGTTAGTTAAAATTAAATTTTCGATAAATATGGACAGAACTCCAATAATACTAACATTGCACACTTCACAGATTAAATTGCATTTCATTTACTATTATATTGTGAGTTTTGACAGCTGAAACTATTTAAATTGATTGGATATCAAAATTAAATATCCCCATAATAATAATGTACATAATAGACAAAAAAGCCCTATTCACTAAGATTTTCAATTGCTTCATCAATGCTGCCATTCTCTGTGAAATAGTCATTAGTAATTGTTCATGTGAAAGGTGGGAGTGCATACGTGATTCATCAGTGCCATCAGTACTGGAGTCACAAAAATGGTAAACCTCATTGTCTTCTGCTTCATCTTCTGAATGTTCATGTGGGGTAAATTTGTTCAAAAGTCCGAGATCAGCCGATCTTTCAGTACTACATCGTGCTGAAGTGGGTACTGTAGTAGGGAAAGTTTTTTTGCCTTTGCACCTCCAGCGAGTGTAAGGATTTCAAGCAACCTTATATTGGCAAAGAAGGCAGCCAGGCAAGTAATTATCATAGATCATGGATGGATGCTTTTCAATGACCGCCTTAATACTCTCATGGCCTGGCAACTCAACACCCCGTCTCTTTTCTTCTCGAATCTCTGCCCACTGCTTTTTAATCAGATTCTTTGTTCCCTCGATTCCAGCGCGCAATATGCCATGTTTGGCCATATTGACCATGTTGAGCGCGATGCACATGTCTTCCTGCTTGAGCTGTACACTCCCACATCGCCTGGCCAGGGTTGCAGACATATTAAAAACCTATTATCAATCAGTTGCTGCTGTGAAAATTTAATGGTGAGCAATAGCACTTACTCCAATCATATACTCTTCTGTGGCTTTCTCTAATGCTCTGAAAGAAGCTTTTGCCCATTCCCGAGGTCGTTTGTCAGAAAATTTGTCTGCAAAAACTCCGGAGTTGACAACATCATGGTGTTCAATTTCACGGACTGTTCAGACGAATGCCTTGGTAGACCCTGGAGGGTTACCTTTGCGGCTATGGTTGAACTGTTCACGTGATTCTGAACGAATTGCAGCTAATTGCATTTGATTGATTGAATGTCGTTCATATAGATCATATGACTCACATCCGATTGCATGGTTTTCCCGGTGTTGCTTGGCGCCAGTTTTGCGTACAATTTTCAACTTTTCGTTCTTAGGTATATTTCTCATTGCAATATCGGCGGCTATTTGGTGGAGATTCTCTGCGCATCGTTGGAACAATGTTTGATTGATTGAGGTATTTATAGTAGAGACAGGTGTGCGTGTGGATTCATTCCCGTGATTACTGCTAGAAGCAAGTTGTTGTGGTTCAGCCATTACTTGAGGATATTGTTTGTGATGAGAGAAGAATTTGAGTGTCACGGTTGTGTCGAGTGAGGATCGAAGAAGGAATAAGGATCGATGAAGGGGAAAGGGAATACGAAGGAAAACAGGTTTCGGTAGAAGGAATCAGGTTGTGTTGGAAGGAATCAGGTTTCGTTGATTGGAATCAAGGTTTGTTGGAAAAGAATCAGGTTTTGTTGGTTGCGTTGTAAATATGGCGTGATGGTTATGGCGTAGGCCGCGGGTTGAAAGGGTTGCGTACATAGTTGGGTGGAGTTAGGATGTATTTTGGAACGAGTGAGCAAAGGTGACGACGGTCGCGTTAACTGTATATAAGGATGCTGGATTTGCGGAGGATAGGTTTGTTCTTCACTCGTTCTCTAGTCTATAAAACAATCAATAGCTTCGGCACCAACCTTTGTTCACTTCGGTGATTCCGGATTTCGAGTCTCTTGCTTGTTACGCAGTACCCGCGATCACTGCATCACCGCACACTACCTCTGTCTTAGTTTGGTTTTTATAACCCCTAGAACTCCGAGCCTTGAACCCTTGACATTGAGTGTGGAAAAGAGGGAGAACGTAAAGAATATATAAGAAATTTTGCAAAATTCAAGTCGAATTGACATTTTAAGAGGTCATTATATACATTCAAGTATTATAGAATTTCACGATGGACTCTGCTGTATGGGGGCCGATTTGCAAGGATGGTGGCCTTATACATCCCTGTTAATTGTTGGTAATAATAAATAAAAATGAACAGCCGGCAATATAATGGTTTCGTCACAGCTGCCGATTGTGGTATGTTCAGTGTAATAGCGGTTGAAACGGAAGTGATGTTATGTGAAACAGTATCTGCGGTCATGTTGAACGGATTTTGCCTTCAGGTCGAATATAGTGCAAAGTCATTCCAGCTTTAGCACCTGATCGTAATATCATTTTAGTTGTCAAACTAGATCAAACCTACAACCATAAAAACCCACCTTTCCCCCACCGTCCAACTGCCATCATCTCCAAAAACAAAGTCCACACGAACCATACGAAAGAACAAATTTTTCGGGTCTTCCGGCCGGCAAATACAGCAACTCGGCAATACGTGCTACAAAACGACGTCATCAAGCGAACCAGGGCAAGACTGGTGTCGTGGCAGAACGGGTCCGAGCACTTGGTGCTTTGTTTAGTCTCCGTTCCAAAAAATGGCGTGCAGCAGAGCGCAGACCTGTATCAAACTTTGTGAGCAAGGAAGCAAAGGAGAAGTGGATTGACGAATTTGTGGTGAGTGAAACAGCAGCAGCAAGACAGAGGGTTGCAGAAGTGGAAGCAGCGGTAGAGCGAAAGCAAAATACTATGTTGACAAGAGTGGTGGCTGATACAACTAAAATGACATTTGAAGAGATGTTGGAAGCAATTGGTGATAGTGTTGATGATGTTGCAACTTCAGACGAGGATGATGATGAAGATGAGGAAGAAGATGGAGAAATCAATAAGTATGCAGAGCTGAGTGATGATGATGAACCTGACTGGGTGGTTGGCAAGATCAACAAATCAGTGCAGGAACGGCTGGACACCTTTTGCACAAATCGAATGAAGCTTGAGGAATTGACAACTCCGGGATGAGCAGATGCAGAAGATTACTTTCCCGACCGCGACACAAAGTATGGCACTGCTGAATTGAAGTTCAGGTGGTGTTAACTCCAAACACAATTTCCAATCCTGCCACATCATCTATGGCCCAACCACCATCTCCCCTGGGAACTAGTAATTTGCTATTAGGAAGTGGAAAGCCTGTTAAAGAATTTACACCAGTCGAAACACTGGAATCGGTACGAAATTTTCCCTTGTATGCCTTGTCCCCCACCAATTGTTATACAGATATCTGAACATATGGGTACAGAGCATGATGGCCCGTAAGCATAGATCATCATAGAGTCATGGATTGTCATAATGCTATTTTCGACAGTTTCTTAATCCTAAATGAATTTTTAGTGCTATTTTTGTATTTGTTGGTTTTCTATGATTTCTGTGACACCTGAAAAAATTGTCTGTGCATGTGCAGGGTTGAAACCAAACGTATGAACTTTGACTACGCCAGATATGCGAGATACACCACCTATCAGCTTGCTTATATTGAGAATCATTATTTTAAGCATGAGAGTAAAAACTTGATTGATACATAATATGCCACCTGAATTTACATCATTGTTGTTATATTTGTCTTACTAGTTGCGGTCTGATCACAAGATGAACAAATTTAAAAGACATCCGTTATCAATGATTTAAATGACACTCCAACTGCATATGCGGCCGCTCAGGCCCTCTGCATATGATGGCAATCTCACCAAGACCTCATGGGTGACCATAAATATTTGGCACAACCAGCTTGATGACAAAAGTGGGCTATTTATAATACACACTCACACCATTATCATTATGGCGCGCAAAGCCGGTCGACAGCGAGATAATACTTACAAATATATTTTTACAGCTAGGTAAACTGTCCATCAAATGTCAAATACTAGTACCATTATGCATAGAATATAGTCAAATTGAAACAGGTATTACAACTGCTAATAAATGAATATCAATATCTTTATGAAGATATCGGTTGTAACCGATTTATCCGAGTAGCCACTGTATTGAACAAATTAAATCACGATTCATCTGTATCGCGAGGTGTATTATTGTCAAATATGCAGGAACGCCAACTATTACAATGAAAAAAAGTGCAATGGTGCAACAAGACACGTAGGCGGCAGGAGTACAATTGAGCGTCAATGGAGCGTCAACAATTTTGGGTCACACAATATTGGGCACAGGAGGGAACAGATACAGTGCATTAGTGTGATCTGAGTATTGACCGCCTTTATCGACAAATCAGTAGTATGCAATGTATCCGAGTAAAGTCTGCATTGAAAAAATTGAATCATGGGTTATCTGTATCGCGATGTGTATTATTGTCACATATACAGGAAAGCCAATGTTTACTACCAAAGAGAGTGCAATGATGCGACAAGACACGTAGTGTGCACGGGTAAAAGTGAGCGTCAACTGAACGTCAACGAATTTTGGTCAAACAATATTGGGGACGGGAGGGAACAGATACAGTACATCAGTGCTTTCAGGGTGTCAACTGCCTTGACCGACAAATCAGTGGCATGCAATTTATCCGAGTAATGTCTGCATTGAACGAATTAAATCACAAGTTATCTGTATCGTGAGGTGTATTCTTGTCAAATATGCATGAAAGCCAATTTTTACAATGCAAGACAGTGCAATGGTGCGACAAGGCATGTAGGCTGCAGGAGTAAACGTGAGTGTCAACGGAGCGTCAACGATTTTTGGTCATACAATATTGGGCATGGGAGGGAACAAATACAGTGCATGAGTGTTTTCGGAGCTTTTACTGCCTTTATTAAAGAATCAGTGGTATGCAATGTATCTGAGTAATGTTTGAATTGAACGAATTAAGTAACAAGTTATCTGTATCGCGAGGTATATTCTTGTCAAATAAGTATGAAAGCCGGCTTTTACAATCACATAAAGTGCAATCCGGCGATTTGACATGCAGGCTGCAGGAGTAAAAGTGCGCATCAATGGAGTGTGAACGATTTTTGGTCGCACAACGTCTCTAGCGTGTGAGATTTGGTAGGCTCCATTTGGTTAATTGCAGTTTTGACTGTCTTTATCGGCAAATCGATTTTTACCAATGCACTCCAGCAACCTTGGTAACCGAGCTTGGAGACATTAAATCACGATTAATGCGTATTGCATGGCATATTCCCATTGGATATGTGTGATAGCCTGCCATTACAATCAAACTTATCGTTTTTGCACAATATGACACATAGACTGCAGGACTAACAGTGAGCGTCAACAGAGCATCAACAATTTTTGGTCACACAATTTTGAGCTCGGGAGGGCACAGATGCACAGCATTAGTATTATCGGAGTATTGTTGGCCTCTATCTGCAAATCAGTTGTACCTGATTCATTCGAGTAGCCACTGAATTGAATGAATTCTATCACAATTCATCTGTATCACGAGGTATATTCTTGTCAAATAAGCATGAAGGCAGGATTTCACAATCAAATTGAGTGCAATTGTGCGACATGGCATGTAGGCTGCAGGAGTAAAATTGAGCGTCGACAGAGCGTCAACGATTTTCGTTCACCCAACATCTCTAGTAAGTGGGGTTATCTTGGCTGCACTTGTGTTATTTTAGTTTTGACCGCCTGTATCGACAAATAATCATTACTGACATACTGTCCATCATTTCTTCCTACGAATGGTCTGTGAAAGCAGGTATATAAGATATCTAGAAATCCTTTCACGAATCAATATTTTTGACGGCAGTACAGTTTGAAGTCCTCATTCTGCTTTAATATTCCCTTCAAACACTTCTTCAATGGCTGCTGCAAAGTGCATTGATACATCCTCACTCGAGATAATGTACACGACTAAAGAAGCACGTGTGTTTATACGAGATTTGACTGATGACATATTGCAAATGGTGTTCGATCAATGGTGGACCTCCATGTATGAGGAAACAAAAACTTCAATTGTGTGGAGCGGCTCACGGTGTGCAGTGGCATGGCGATTCTACAAACATTACGCAAAAACCGAAAATCGCTGCCCCAGCGTCATTTGTATCGTTTGTCACACTGTTCTGGTACATCCATCGGAGAATGGAACAAGTACTATGGCGAAACACCTCCATTCAAAGACACACACAGCAGAGTTGAATAAGTTAACAGAATCAGACGTTTCCTTATTGACTGATACGGCTGGTGATGAGCAAGCTTTGGCAGTACAGAAGAAGAAAGGCCGTCAGGGTGTTATGGTGGCAAGTAGTTCCCATCAAACACAGACTGATTGAAATCCCTGACCATACTGACAATGTTAACAGATAGAATGTACAAAACTGGCAGATAATGACTTTACAACTCTTGAATTCAACCAAGAAACTTGGAACCGCTATTTGATGCTAGAATTCGTATATGCTCACATTCCATGGAATGCTATTATGAACCTGGAGTTACGACGAACGTTCAATGCGTTACGATGCGATTTGATTCTTCCCTCTGCCAGTACTCTCAGTAATATTTGCTGAAGAGAATACTCCCTCACAATTGATGCAATCAAAAAGCAGTTTCCAACAAAAAATAAAGTCAGTATAGTGTTAGATGGATGGTCATCAACCAATAAATTGGTGATTGTGTCGGTCATTGGCTATTGGATAGATCTCAACTGGTGCTTTCGAAAAGTCCAGCTTGCATTCGATGAGGTTTGTGGCCACTTGATTTTAATATTTTGTACCGCTGACAAACAACTATAGGTTAAAGGCAAACACACAGGTGAGCGACTGGCAGAGCATTTGAAGGAGGTACTTGAACGTTGCGCCCTTACTGACAGTCGATTGCTCGGTATAACCACTGATAACGTCTCATCCAACTATTCAATGACTCGGGAGCCACAATCGACACTCAATACCTCTGGAATTGAATGGTCGGCATTACAAAACCATATACCATGCATGGCGCATGTCATCCAGCATTCTTTAGGGGCATTTATTAGTCTGGGGGTAACAGGGCGAACGAAGTCATGGGAAGCAAATGAGCGTGTCGAGCAATTTGGAGAAAATGTGAGTGTGGCATTAACTAAAAGCCAAAAGCTTCAGAAGTCCGGAAATGCAAGAATCTCTAAGGTGGCAAGCCATGACGCCTGGATTAGCTAAGATGATTGAAAAGGTAGTTACGGCATGTTATCTACACTTTGATTCTGAATACTGACTCTTGAAATAGCGGAGAATGCTTGCAGTATTGATTACTCTGACTTCTGGAAGACGTTAATGAGTTTTTCAACTGCCAGAAATCCAAAGTCAGAATTGCAGTACTACCTACCATGGATGTAAAAACACTGTAAAATTCAACTCTGGAATTACTAGAGCGGTCATACAGATTGCGAGAGTGTACAGGCCAGTGGCTTAAAAATCCTAATTACCATGATTACCTGCCTTTATTTACAACTGAACACGAATGGATTATGTCAAATACGTAATGGAGGTGCTGAGACCATTTCGTTACTGGACACTTTGGATGTCGAAACGGCGTACAGTCACCTTACACCATGTCATCACGATATACAATATATTCGATCATCTAGATGGCGTAATGCGTGCTTTGGCAAAGAAGAAAACTCAGTGGAAAGAGGATCTATACTTTGCTTTGAAGTTTGCACGCCAAAAGCTGTCCAAATATTACTCTGAAGTCACCAGAGACAGGCATGCTCCTCATTGCAGCACAAATCCTCGATCCTTTTCGGAAGTTGCGATCATTTCGGAAGTGGGACAAGGCTATGGATGTTAATCCTGAGGATGAGGGTTCCTTCACTGCCCAGTACAAGGATGCATTCATAAAATATGTGGAGCACGAATACTGCACAAAAACCAATTTAAGACCGCCGGAAAACCTCAACCAGTACCAATCATAACTTATTCGCCTCCATTGCAGTGTCGGGGCCAGGTCAATCGACTTATGATCCATATGATTTGTCCAGTGATGATGAGTATTTTACACCTGCAAACACGGGAATGTACTCCCGGGCGTAGCGATCGCGCAGCACGTTTATTGACGGCCACTACACTCTATTTGAATTCACCATCCGAGATACCTAAAAATTGAGAACAAATTAATCCCAATCTTAATGATTATCATTCCGACCTCACCGAGATTAGCAGGGGCTTTCTGGATACCCAACGTAACCGACTGGTGGCGACAGCAAGAAAAGATAAACACATAGTCCACTGATCTAGCCAATATAGCACAGGACATCTTCTCAATCATGCCACATGGGGTTGGAGTGGAAGCCAGCTTTTCACTTGGCCGAGATGTCATAGGGTGGAGCAGTCTAAAACTACAGGTGAAACACTTAGAGAAAAAGTGGTTGTTCGGCAGTTTGCGATAATCAATATCTGATAACGATTCTGAAATCAAAAAAAATGCGGAGGAAAGAAAGCTTCAGCGGATGGCCAAGGTTCATGACTTTTTTGGAGATATGGCAGGGCAGTGAAAACCTCCGTGCAACTCAGAAGGCATCATGCGCCCAGAATATCCAAATGACTGCCATGGGTTACATTTCAGACACTGAAGAGACAGTTAACGCATCATGGTCAGCCTTTAAACATGATGGTGTTGCAGCTTTCAAAATGACTGAAAAATCTCCACTTCCACCATCCTTATCACAGATCACCTCCCTGGTGGCAAAACCAAAGTTCTCAACATCCAGCGAATACGAAGGATCGACTGCCATCCTAGCCAAAGTGAATGATAGTTCTTCCGAACGAATTCTGATACTGATGATTGGCTCATTGGAACGGTGACTTGAACGATTCAAATGCTACTGAACATGGGGTGGCTGATGATGAAGACGATCCGGATATATGCAATGATTCTGATGTCATTGATGAGGCAGAACAGCCATATGTACATGCTGCCCCTAACATCGCAGTATTTATCAGGCCAGTTTGAAAGTCTAATCGTACAGCAACTCTAATCGTTATGAAGCCTCCGCCTGTCAACACACAGCAAAAACGCAATTGGAAAGGGAATATGCGATGGTAGAGCGGTCATCATTATCTTTGATTCCTTTTGGTTTTCTGTTTCCATATATAATGAAAAGGCTGTTAAGACAATATATTAGAGAAACGCAAATGCTGGGCCCATTGTGATAGTATTTACATATTTTTCAAGTTAATTTTAAAGATAAAATTAGAGTAGATATAAATAAAATGTGCGAAAGGTAGGCAATAATGTGATAATATAAATTATTGATACTAAAATATTTGTGGTAATTGACACAAAATACAGCATACATGAATTTACTACAGCTCGAGTTTAAACATAGTTTTGGCCGTCTTTCGTCTTGTTACAAAGTCAAACT
>WHVE01000902.1:0-46627 GCA_015178995.1 Trichophaea hybrida | reverse complement strand
AGTCCATGCAGATATCAAATAGTCGTCAATGCAGCGCAACAATCAAAATAACCTCTATCGCACGCTATTTGCAGTGGCAATTACTGTAATTACATTCCGGCTTCCCTAGCATTCTTGGATAAAGCTTGATCATTATATAACCACCATCTATGATCTCTCTATATGCACTTCATAGTCAAAGCCATCCAAAACCGAGGAACCAGGAAACAACGCCAGCTTTTTATAAGAATTTTAAGCACCTTTAGCCGCCCGCATAGATATCGCTAGGAAAATAAATTCCACAACAGCCCCAATGTCTAATCCCCTCACAGGCCGCCAAGCTGATCCATCAACTCTTCAACCTTTGGTTTCTCGTCCTCCGTTGCCATCGGCATCTGTGCATTGGCCTCTTTCTTAGGCACCGGCGAGCAGCTTCTCGGTCTGTGCTTTCCCGGGAGTAGTCCTTCGCTGACAAGAATGGCATCGATGCTTTTTGAAAGCAGCCCGTCCTGTGTGGTAGCCTTCATTTTCTTTCCAAGAGATGGATTGGAGCGTTTGGCGACCTTGTTGGAGCCGAATGTGCTCGACTTCTTGCCGCCGTTTGTGCCTGATTTGTGGAATGATTTCGTTTCACCATGGCGTTTTGTGGTTGAAAGTCAGTTTAACTTTGAAGTCAAAACGTTCAACGCATACCAAGCCACTATGGCATAGATAGTTAGCGTTATTTGGTGTGATGTATAATATTTTACGGCCCGATAACGGATTGTGATAATGACTGCGGGACGTTTGTTTTCCTGCACTATAATTTCATATATCCTTAAATTAAGTCCTTTGACACCCAATTGAACTCCTCGAACTTAAGCATGACAACAACAACAACTTTAACCTTCACCGTTTAAAAGACCTACAGACGCGCCTTGTCTGGTGAGATCTTACCCCACGATCTAGATTGTCGACACGTAACAGCGTGTGGTACATGTAACTATCTATAATTAAAAAGGCGGGGAAATTCTAACTTGCTTCAGCGATAAAGGAAGAGAATATACTTGGGCAGCTTCGCGGAGATAGATTGGGTACGCTAATCAGAGATGTGAAAAGATTAACTCCAAGTATCCTGCAGCTGTGGGGGAATCTGTGAGTCGATATTGATCTAGATAATTTTTATAATAAGGCTACCACACTTTTTGTGACATTTTTAGGAGCGTTTGGCTTCCTCATTCCTTCACTCGATATATCGATAAGTATACGTCTAACTTCGACGGGCTAGATCTGACCGACGGGTCATAGCCATACCATCACCCTACGTTCGGGTCACGATGAAGCTCGGCTCTGAACAAACAATGTGGTGTACTTATGCAATCGCACTATCGAATACCCCCATTTTCTATTAGACATTCGCTTTCGTTATCTGTAATTCTTTACTTTGCATCATAACCTATCACCCCCGCTTCTTGAGTGATTACTTGTGACGCTAGGCTTCACATTTCATGACCACCTGCGAGGTGTAATCAGGCTCACAAACGAGTAAGCGAACCTCCAACAGTTCTACCACATACAGAAGTACCCTTAGACACATCTCTCATCACTCACTGCGATTAGATTGGAGCGGGCAAACAACCACGATCGACCTGCTTGGTGGTATTGATTCCACCATCACAGCTTCTCCCCTTGCCAAGAGGAAAACTCTAACGGTGTATACCCAACGGCACGCCGGCTATAATGTGCGTTCATCCACAAGTATCGCCACTGCCACCGCCAACCATATCACCACCCGCCCCCGCACTTACTCTTATAATATCTCATATGATACTCGGGTCCACTCCGTATTCTCATCGAGTAGTGTGTTGCCTCCGTAGGACACAGCAATTGGATGGGAGCAGCTGAATACTGGGGCACGCCATCAGGAGGTGGGTCTGCAGGCGAAACGGGGCAGATCACATTCTCTGACGAGTCGCAATGCAGCAGAGGGGCTTGGAAGCAGTGGCAGACAACCGACACAAATGTGGGTGGATCGCTTTGTCTCCCTATATTCGGGACCAATGGGTGACTATGGTTCGACCATTCTATTGTTCTCGATCCTGTTGGTTGGGAAGTAGAGTTCGAACTTGTGGTTCGATTAGTAGCAGCGTTATGTTTCCCTGTTTGACAATTGTTTGCGGGCCACGGTTTCTGGGATTGTGCAATTATAGTCAAAGAAAGGGACAGATACTGAGTCTTGAAAGATTAAAACTGTATTCAATAAGGCATGAGGCTTTTTACAGAATAGCGCACCTTTCACCCATTGCACTTTATAGGAGTGCGAAAAGCAGAACCCTTAAGAAGATCGATCACTTTGCCAAGATGATCAGTCGAGACGACCTGAATACACCAAGTCCACAGTGTCCCACTATCAATTCGTCCTCGCGAATGCTGTTGGTACTCTCTCAAACCAATCAATATCTTCCTCCCTTCCATAGCCATCACCAACGCCATCAGCAGCACCACATTTTTCTCTCATGTCTCTTCTCCCGCGTTCCCCCCTTTTCCCACCAGCAAAGGAAGATCTCCTTCCCACCAAAAACCCCAAGGAGGAGAAGTCACGATTCCCTCACCAAAGATGTGCTCAATCGAGTGAGGTATCGTGACGGCCCCCATACCCCATGCATACGAGTCATGCGGCGGTTAGACTTGTCGTCAACCTGCAGCGAGGTCACCCACAAATCGAAGATCCATAGGAATACATAACTTTTGAGGCTGCGCAGTGCAGGGTGTAAAACACCGGAAGGGGGAAAGCAAGAACACGAGAGGTTGAAACAACCTTGAACCATGGAAGCGGGAGGTCCATCAAACTCCGTCCGCTCTTCTAGTGACAAAACAGTGGGTTCAGTAATGCAATCAATGAATGGAGTGAGCGAAAAACAAAAATAAAAGAGTCGATAAATTATGAAAATAAAAAAAAAGATGGTGAGAACAAAGGGACTTTCCGGCTTTTCTTGTCGGTCCTATTCGTTCCCTGATTAAAATGAAACAAATAAGCAGACAATGGTTGCCTAGTGTCGGTCTGAAGGCTACAGACAGACAGACACACCTTTTTATTTTCGGCAGTGAGAAAGAAAGAAATAAGAGATAAAAGACTCTCTATCCGACTCTATCATGGGCCTACTCTATCTTTCTGTACCTAGGTACTTGACGCCTACAGCGGGCGCTGGATTATTATCCACCTAATTGGAAGTATACGGGATATACGTAGAAGAGGCTAGGTGGCTGTCTGCTGTTTGTTGTTGACACACTGATGATGATGCTTGTGTTTTATTCTCGTTTGCTGAGCGGAAGAGAGGTTGCGACTGTGGTTCTCATAGGTTGCTGCTTTGTGAGCTATCAACGTGGATTGGGGAGGTGTGGGTATATCATGCAGCACCAGAAAAATAACCATCAAAAAGAGCGCCAACGTCCTCTTTTGTTGAAACTTAAACTAAACCCCTCCGCCCGAAAAAAAGATATCTTCTGATTTTCTCGAGTTATTTGAGATACATATCAGCTTCATCTTCATCTTCACCGCCCATCGTCTTCGTTCTCTCTCTGGCTGCGCAAGACAACGTCACAGGTTGCAACACCTCTGTCACACACAAAACTGCCCCTCATTCTGCTTTTCTATCTCATCAATCCCTCCCTTCCATCACATCACACCAGACTTCCGACATCCGACTCCCGACTCCCGACCTCCCGATATCGATCGACGTCATCGCATATCTTCCTCAAGAAGAAAGAAAAAGAAACACCCCGAGTCCGTCTAAGTAGGACCCTTCGACAGTTGCAACGGCCTAAGCGGCCTCGGAACCAAGCACGATGAGTTACGGCTACCCATATGGCGTTGACCCCGCTCGCCCATACTACGTCCAGGCACCACCCCCCGGCTACCCAGCAAACGGATATCCTCCAGCGCCTCAATCGCCTGGCGCGGCCCCTCCGGCCAGACCGCATACTACCGCACCCTTCCCGTCGCCCTCGCAGTATGCTCCCCCGCCTGGTGCCGTTTACTATGGCGTTCCCCCGCCACAGCCAAATGGTCACCACCCAATGGAGCCCCTCCGCCACCACCGCCCGCTGGATATCCACCGCAAGCGTCTGTGCCTGCGCCTGCACCTACTGCTGCGGCACCCGGTGCACCTTTCGGCGATATGTCGCTAGAACAGATTCAGGGTATGATAGATCAACTCAAGAGCTTGAAAGTAAGCAAGTCATCGCCAGCACCTGGCCCGCCTCCTGTACCGGCTGGTGGTCACAATGGTCATCCAAGTCACTCACCCCTCCTCGTATCGACACATCCATGCAACCCCCCCTTCCTGGCCCGCATGGAGCACCGCAATCGGCTAGAGGCCACCACCCGACTCCGTCGCAGTCCTCGCAATATGCGCCGTATCCTTATTATCACAAACCGTCTTCGCATAGTGGGGAACTTTCTCCGCCGGCCCCTCCGCCACAGGGATATACTCCGTCGCAGCCAAAGCCCCCGCTGGGTCCTATGCCCGGTTCTTTCTTCTCGGAGCCAGCCCCACCGCATGCGCCCGCTCC
This sequence comes from Trichophaea hybrida, assembly GCA_015178995.1. NCBI lineage: Eukaryota > Fungi > Ascomycota > Pezizomycetes > Pezizales > Pyronemataceae > Trichophaea > Trichophaea hybrida. The sequence continues at coordinate 42,097 of WHVE01000902.1, read as the reverse complement.
GCCACCAAAAACCCCGGCTCCGGGCCGTCCCGAGGCCACGAGAAAGGTGTCGGAACAGACGTCGGAGAATTCATTCGAAAGTGGTAAATCGCATGATCCGCATCAGGTGTTTGAACAATGGGGTGGAAAGCTGGTAGAGATTTCGCAAGGACGAGAGCCCAGACCGAAGCCGAAACTTATCGCATTGTTCCGAGGCATCGCAGCCTATATGGTGAGAATAATAGCTGCCGCTGAAGTTTGGAGATGCTGATATCAGGGCGTTAGATTGCTCTGATGGAACCCACCCACAGCTGTGTTGTAACGTTAAACAAGCTTATCCAGTTTTACCATACCTTCGCTGTATCTGGAGATGAAGCGCGCGAATGGCAAGGTTTGTGCACCCATCCATGTGGTTTTGGGGTTGTCTTACTAAATATTGGTTTTAATTAGGGTTCTTCCAGCACCGTACCCCAAAGTATTATCCGAGCTCTTCTGTGCTCTCAACGTCGAACACCATCTTGTCCCCACTAAGCCAACCAGCCACCCATTGTGCCTGGACTAACTCCCCGTGGGTTTGAAGTATGGATGTTTACACAGTTGATGACAGCTCCTGAACGCGAATGGATTCGTATCTCCAGGATCCTAGAGCACTGGACAATCTTTGACCAAGGCGTCGAAATGCCCAAATTGATTCCACGAAAATGTTTCCCAGGAATCGAAGACCGAGCTATCCACCAAGGTTGGTGGCAGGCCGTTCGTGAAGACTATCCTGAAGATTTTTTTCGATTCCGACGATGAACGGAAGGTTCCTCTCGGTCTTCCTGAGCCGGAAAGGAGAAGACGAGGATATTCTATCCGTGGGGGTGACCTACCGTATGAATTATCTCCCGCCGAGGATGAATCTAAGGACTCACCACCTCCTGCCCCATCGTCTCTCCCACGGCAAAGGACCTCGAAGCCATACGCCACAAAAGACGTCATCCCCGATCCCCGTGACTTGACGGCCGAGGAGAAGCAAAACTCGCCTACTGGACGATACCACCAACCATACGGACCTACCCCCAATCCTGCATGGAAGGAAGATCCCTCTAGAAGGGATGATATCAATCCACGGCCGACTCTCGGCGAGGAGCCAGCCGCGCGGCCGCCTACCCGTTCCCGCAGCGTTAAGGCGTCAAAGACGTCAGCAAGCAAAGAGCCGCTGCCATCGTCTCGTCGCACCACCACGAACAAGCGTGGTCGCAGCGTGCATCGCAAACGCGAAGAATCACCTGATGCACGGTACAGCGATGGCGACTACAGCGATAGCTACGGAAGAAGATTAGAAGGCGATGGATTGTATGAGTCACTGCACGTTATTGGCTACGGAGCTGCCTACTCCAGTAGGCCTCCGAAAAAATTGGCGGCCGCTGACAGTTGGGCGTTGAGCAGATATGAAGAACCTCCCCAAGCGGTTCACACTATCATCACCATCACCACCCAAGGGAACCTAGCCGTGGACCTCCAAAGAGTAGACCGCCTCCACCAGCTCCTGCTCCAGCTCCGGAGAAGGATATCAGAGATTTCACATACCAAGACCAATATGAGAAGGAGTATGTTACACCGACTGTGAGTGCTAGTGGGAGAAGGCAGCACAGAGGCAGTGATGCATATGCTAGAGGAAGGGACAGCAGGAGGGATGCATGGAGGTAGGCTTCCTAGGCTTTTTGTTTACTTTTTTCTTTCTTTTCTTTGAGATCCACCCTCATTTTTTTCCCCTTCCTTCTCAGAGGGAGGTAAAAGATAAAAAGGAGGAAGTTAATGTGGTCATGAGGTGATGAAGCTATTATGTTGATGATGATGACTATGTGATGTGACAATGACGGACCGCATTAAATGAGGGACGGGGTGGGGGGTTTGGTTGGGAGCGGGGAGGGGGAGTTGTGGAGTTGAGGAGTTTGGAATATCGATGAGATGGCCATGGGGTATTCTCATGATGGACGACGAGATGGAACGGAAACTTTGTGTGGTGATATGATACCTGTAATTTCTTATGTATGGTTTTTATGTATGAGAATGTGGAGATATATCATGTTATGTACGTTTTTCTGGATTGTTTTTTTATTATATTTGTCGTTGTACGTGGAGGTTCTCTGTTTCTGTTTTTTTCCCTCTCTATCTCTTTTACCCTCTAAAAAAGTTACGAGATACCAATCATATCAGTGCGCATGCTTATAGGAATATCCTTGGCTGGATCATCATCACTGGCAGTATCATTGTTCTTTTGTGTTCCTTTCTCATAGCGTACCACCGTAATTCTATGGACTCGGATCCAGCTACTGGTCAGGAGCTCGAGAAAGTTGATCATAAATGACGGGAAATGATAACGCTGAAAACCCCCCATCTTTATCCCTCTCATATTTGCGTGTGGTTTTTTCTCTCTCTCATTGGTGCCAATAGCCATGGCCAACCGGTAATCCATCGCCATGTGGTCCCAATATACCCACCTGGGCATTTTTAAATTTTAATTATTTTTCTTTCTTTTCTTTTCTTTTCTCTAATCGAGGAATGTACATCCTCAGCCTTATTTTACTCAATATTAATTTCCACTGCCTCATTATTTTCTATTTCAAATTCTGTGCGGCTGGATGGATGGCTAAAAACTAACTAGCAAGCTGAGTACCACAGCTGCTACTGCAATGCAAATGCAATGCAAAAACCCTCTCATTTGAAATATGCAGTGTATATGTGCAGATATGACTACATAACCCATCATTGTTCTACGCATGTCAACATGCAGATGTCTCGCCTTGTCTGCCGCCCAAGGCCGCTTTCTGAAGCTGTTGGGAAGAAAAACGTCTGCCTTGTGGATAAGTGGGGGTGTTTTGTTGCGGAGGTGGGAACTGCGTCACGGTAAGGTGTATTCACAGGACATCACTCGAGAGGAAAAACTTATCGACAATGCAAGGTGAATATAGACCTTATATTGCTTCATTTACATATTACCTACCATATAAAACAACCAAAAACTAGCCTGTAGTGTGGCTGGGCATATATCTACTCTTACACCTACAACTTCGGTCTAACATCCCTCTTCCATCCCTTCTCCTCTGCAACAATTTCAGCACATCTCTCCCCAATTGCAAGAACTGTTAACATTGGACTGTTATTTGTTAGCATCGCTATTTAACAAAAGAAAAGAAGGAACAGCACCCACTTAATAGTAACCATAGAAGGAAACACTCCCGCATCCGCAATCCTCACGCCCGCAATCTCGCGAATCTTCAAATCCGGACCCACAACCGCCATTACATCCTTCTTGACATCTCCCATCTTTGTAGTTCCAGCAGGATGATACACTGTATGCGCTACCTTCCGTCCATACTCACTTAGATCTTTGTCGGTCTGTACATCCAGGCCTGGCGCAACTTCGCGCTTGAGATACGATTTGAATGGTTCCATTTCTGCCACTTTCCGTGCGGCCCTGAAGCCGTCGATCAGTGTTTGTGCATCATACCCCTCGGGATCGGTGAAGTAGCGGAAGTCTAGTGCTGGTTTGACGTTAGGGTCTGTAGAAGTGAGGTATAACCTCCCGATACTCTTTGGTCGTGGGATGTTGGGGTCATGCAGAATGCGTATAGAGGCGCTTCGTATCCAAGACGTGAGGTGTTGATGCAGAAGGGGATTTGGTAAGTGTGCATCATGATATCTGCGACGCCATCACCATCGCGGTCAAGGAAGATACCTCCGTCTGAAGTCATGGTGGTTTCTGGGGCATGGCTTCTTTAAGTTCCCAGATTATGATGCTTTCAGGATGATCTAGTAAGTTCTCGCCAACCCCCGGGAGGTCATGTTGTACTTCTATCCCCAGGTCCTGTAACTGGCGTTTTGGACCGATTCCGGAGAGGAGAAGGAGGCGGGGTGTGTCGATTGCGCCAGCGCAGAGGATGATTTCCACTTTCGCAGCAAGTTTGAGGGAATGGCCGGATTTTAGAGTAAGGTTTATGCTCTCCGCCTTTTTTTCGAGTCCCTTGGAGAGGTTCAAACGAGAGACCCAGGCTTCGGTGAGAATTGTGAGATTTGGCCGCTTCTCCTCGCCGCTGATAATTGGGTGGATATATGCTACGCTTGCCGAGCTTCTCTTCCCATTCTCGGGGTTATAGGAAACGGAGAAGAAACCTACCCCTCCACCGAAACCTCCATCTGACCGTACCGTCTTGTTGAAATCCTCAATCACTGGGATATCAAGGGCTATCGAGCACGACTTTACCCAATCTTTGACCAGTTTGTTGCGGTGCTTGGGTGCATTGGCCGAATTGTGTTGCGGAGCTGGTCGATGCAGCGAGTGATGGTGGGAAAATCCCATCCCGCGGCACCCATACTTACCCACTCGTCCATGTCTCGTTCGAACGGCCGATACGAGATGAGGGTATTGTGGGAGCTGCAGCCGCCCAGAACTTTTGCCGAGAGTGCCGGATGTGGGAATTGCCTGCATCTGTGGGTTAGGGAGAGTTTTGCAGACCCTGAGGTACGGGATATAAATAAACCCATTGGTTGCTCAGTTGTCCCGTAGTCAAAATCTAGCTCTCCGCCCAGAAGTGAGAGCCATTCCCTCAATTGCAATACGCGCTCATCGTTGTAGTCAGATGGTCCTGCCTCGACTAACAAGACGGTCTTGTCGGGGAGGTAGGATGATAATCGGGAAGCTATCACACAGCCAGCTGTGCCGCCACTACAGATGGTATTGGCACGAGAATCGTACTCAAGGGTGGTGTTCATTTCATACCCTACGATGATATAGTCCGGACGGTAATCGACGGGAATGGTAGTGGTAGTCATAATGAAGATATGAGGGTAGGGACTTTGAAGCTTCTGCTAGGGACGTTTATATGGACATGGATATGGTGATGGGATTCCCGATTGAGTGGGAATATATGGCGAAGGGATTGAAGTTGAATTTTTCCCTATCAGCTATCTTTGACTGGAGATAATGATACGAGGAGGGAGAGGGAGAAGGGGAAATAGTGCAGATAATTGACATCTCGACGGGAACTAAAGATGTTGATTCTCCTCCCAACTAATATTTCCTACTTAGGTATCCCCAATGTCACGTCGTGTGACTGCTGCATGCATCATCCGCCGGTTGGTGCTAGATATGGCTTGTCGTCGCTGTGAAGTCCGTTATTTGGTGATGCCCCTACAGAGCACCCAATGCAGCTCTCAAGCCCCAGCAGTACGCTGGCTGTGGATTGCACTACCGTTTCAGGCTACGGCCCAGGGTCTCGGGTCACTTGGACGGCGGTGACGTGTGTTTGCTCACAATCGAGAGAGCTGGCCGCACTCGGCTAACCTTTTATCTAGCATATCGCCGTGTACCGTGAGATGCACTTCTGAAGAGAAGGGTATCAACTAGAGCAGAGCAGAATAGCTGTGGGACAGGAGCAATACAGCCCATCTAGAGAATTCAACATGTCCACCCCTCCGCCTCTCCTGCCCCCTTCCCAATCCAACCCCACTACATCAATGGCAAACCCCACCACTCAAACACAAACACATTCACCACCTACAATCCCTCCACTGCCGCCCCTTTAGCAGAAGTCTACACCGCCTCCCCAGCAGACATTGACCTCGCCGTCACCACCTCGCAAATGGCCTTCAAATCATGGTCCAAAACGACCCCCGTTGAGCGTAGTCGCATTCTGCTCAACACCGTCAAGCTCTTACGAGAGCGCAACGATGAGATCGCAAGAATCGAGTCTTTGGATACAGGGAAAGCCTTTTGCGAGACGTCGACGGTGGATGTATCAACTGGCGCAGACGTGCTTGAGTATTTTGCAGGACTGGGGATGGGAATGGGACAAGGAAAGACGATACAGTTGAGAGAATCGGCGTGGGTATATACCAGAAAGGAGCCATTGGGGGTTTGTGCTGGAATTGGAGCATGGAATTATCCCATCCAGATGTAATTCCCCACCACTTCGTCCTCTCGGGCAACATTGACCTTCCGGGAAACATAGCGCACTGTGGAAATGTGCACCGGCACTAGCAGCCGGCAATACCTTCATCTTCAAACCATCCGAAGTAACGCCATTAACAGCCTACATCCTCGCCGAGATCCTTTCCTCCGCCGGACTTCCACCTGGCGTCTTCAACCTCCTCCATGGCTTCGGCCCAGTCGGCGCATCTCTCTGTTCCGACCCCCGAGTCGCAAAAGTCTCCTTCACTGGCCAACCATCAACCGGAATCTCCGTCTACACCTCCGCCGCAAAATCTCTAAAAGTAGTAACCCTCGAGCTCGGTGGGAAATCCCCGTTCATTGTCTTCCCCGACGCAGATCTCGACGCGGCCGTCGACGCCTGCCTCACCGCAAACTTCTTCTCCTCTGGTCAAGTGTGTACCAACGGCACCCGCATCTTCATCCACAAACTCATCTATGACCGCTTCTCTACACTCCTGGTAAAAAAGGTTACGGAGTGTATCCGTGCTGGGGATCCGCTCGACGCCTCCACCAACTTCGGCCCATTAGTCTCCAAAGCTCATTACGAAAAAGTCCTCTCCTACATCCACCATGGCATCTCCACCGACGGTGCCACACTCCTCCTTGGGGGTTCCCAAAAATCCACTGTCCTCACATCTCCATTCACAAACGGCTACTTCATCTCTCCAACAATATTTACAAACTGCACTGACAGCATGCGGATCGTGCGGGAAGAGATTTTTGGGCCTGTAGCATGTCTGTTGACATTCTCGACGGTAGAGGAGGTGATATCACGCGCGAATGATACCAAGCTTGGACTAGCGGCAGGAGTGTTCACGAAGGATTTGAATACCGCGAATAAGGTGATGGCGGAAGTAAAGGCGGGAATTTGTTGGGTTAATACTTGGGGGGAGTCGCCTGCGCAGATGCCGGTAGGTGGATGGGGGTACTCCGGAGTGGGATTCGAGAATGGGAAGGAGGCGTTGAGGCAGTTCGTTAAGAATAAAAGCGTGTTGGTGGAGAATGGGGAGGTGGTACCGGCGTTTGCGAAGTTATAGATACTTTGGTAGGTGGTGGAATAGGAACTTTTTTGGCATGTAGCTTTGAGTTTTGGATACTTCAAGTATGTGCTACCGTTCTTAACCAACCACACCCCGGGTTTTGTTTATTTACCTCCCACCATTTCTCTATTATGCATCGGGGTATGAAAGAATACAAAGATCATCATGATCACTGTGGATCCCGAACATAGATCCTAACATTTACAACGTAACTCTCTGTTTCATCCTTCAATAATCATCCAATTTTCAATCAATCTGTTGGAATTACTCTGTTTAACAACTCTTTTATAACAACAGCGGAATACCTAATCCTCCACCTTTTCTTGTCCTTAGCAACATACTTCATCCATGCAACTATCATTCCATTTCATCACCCATCTTATCTATCTGCCAGATGCTTCTCACATAGTGAATCTGTTGAACCTTAACCATTTTCTCCTTTCACCCTTGCTTCTGCTTTACATTTGTATTTTTCATCTTCTTTCCTTATGAAGGCCGGCCAAGTTTGACTTGCATGTGCTATGCCACCTCCCCACTTCAGCTTTCCCATACCTCCATACAAGTACTCCGGGATTCTTATTTAGGCTCTTCCTTTACTCACAAATATTATTCAGCTCTGTTATATTGATTACTCATGCTCTGTCTATTTACAAATTTTGCTATTACTCATGCGGCCGAAAAGTGAGTAAATCATGTGCTGCCATATATGGTACGGCAAAGATTATCCATTGAATTTATTATCGCCTTCATGTTCTATACAAAGCTCTAGCTTATTCTTGAAGTCCACACAGCAGTTATTTATTATTAGTTTAAGCAGGTGTGTGCATATGCATTGTCCACACGAAGTATTCTCATTGGTCAACGGGTGGTATATGCCTGCAAAAATCAGTATCATTGGTTGACTTGATGCCCCATGATCCAGAAATTGCGAAATTCAAACATTCAAGCTCAATTAAGTCTTTGAGTTTCACTCTGATCACAAAGTAAATTATACATTAAATATGTGTAAGTTGTCACTCTTTTGCCTCACAGTCTCTGATTTGCAATCCGATCAATATTCGTTGAGTAGCTGTGGAAATTGGGTGATTTTCGCCCGATTTTTGGCATTATTTCACAGCAACTCAATGAATATTGATCAGATTGGGAATTGAAAACAGGGAGGTGAAAGAACACCTAAAATTGCATAATTAATGTATAGATTATGTTATGATACAATAAGAACTCAAAAACTTAATTAGAATAAAAAAGTGGGCTTGCAATATATGAGTCTTCAGGTGGGAACCAGTCCAAATGAAACAGTCTGGATTTTTGCTGTGGTAAAACCTGTTGCCATGAACCAATTCCAGTCTCAACCCTAGCCCAAACTGTTGTATTTGGGCTGGTTCCTACTGCATATTGCAAGACCACTTTTTTTCTTTCAATTAAGTTTTTGAGTTCTTATTGTATTGTAACATAATCTATATGTAAATTATGCAGTTTTATACAGCATTGGTTGACTTGATGCCCCATGATCTAGAAATTGTGAAATCCAAACATTTAAGCTCAATTAAGTCTTTGAGTTTCACTCTGATCACAAAGTAAATTATATATGAATTATGTGTAAGTTGTCTCTCTTTCGCCTCCCAGTCTCTGATTTACAGCATATTCAATATTGAAAGAGTGGCTTTAGAAGATTCAGTTTCGGATTTATAGTAGGTAGTATTCGCAACGGTTCCAGGTTATCCAGCTGTGGTCCAGGATGGAACTGAACTGGAGACCCCGGTCTGGGTCAGGAACTGCCAAGGAACTGGACCGGGTAACTAGCTCCAGGTTGTAATCCAGCTCAGACCTAAAACCGGTGGGTTTTTGATTTAGTTGGAACTGGACCGCAGTTCTATTTTATGGTTCCTACAACTTTGATGGCAATTAAGTTTTTGAGTTCTTATTGTATTATGATATGTGTATATGTAAAAGATGCAATTGTATGAGCGCTTTCATGTCCCGGTCTCCAATTTGCAATTGGATCGTTATTCGTTGAGTGGCTGTGAAATATCACCCAAAATTATGCGAAATTTGCTGGTTTTCAAAAGTCACTCAACAAATAATAATCAGATTGCAAATTGGAGAATGGGATGTGAAAGAGCTCATGAAATTGCGTCTTTTACATATATACAATGTTGCGATACATTCAGAACTCAGATACTTAATTGAAGCTGAAGTTGTGCGGTTGAAATGGCGGATTTTGGGGGTAAAACCGGCCCAATTGCAATGGTCCAGGTTTTTGATGTGGTAAAACCCATTGCAACAGTTCGGTTTCGGTTCCAACTCTAACCCGAACCATTCTAGCATGTTGGGACTGTTAACACTAATAGTCGGTTGGTATTCAATTCTTTAGCTCCAGTTAAATTTTTCAGTTCTCATCGTATCAAAATTTATATATATATGAAAGATGCAGTTTCAGGTACTCTTTCATCTCCAAGTCTCTGATTTGCAATCTGATTGATATTTGTTCAGTCGCTGTGGAAAACCCTCAATCTAGGTATCATTTATGGTGTAATTTTACAGCCACTCAACAGATATTCATAGGATTGCAAATTGGAGACTAGGAGGTAAAAGAGTGCCAAAATATGCTTCTTTGATGTATAGATCATATCACAATATAAAAAGAACTGAAAACCCTAATTGATGTGAAAGGATTGGAAGCCAACCTGCTATAAATCTTGAACCATGGCATGATTTCACAGCTACTCAATAGATATTGATCAGATTCTGAATTGGAGACCGAGATATGAAAGAGCACTTAAAACTTCATCTTTCATGTATTGATCATATTGCAATACAATGAGAACTCAAAAACTCAAATACAGGAAAAGAATTGGAGACGAACCCACTATAACTTGGAACAACAGTGTAATTTCCCAGCAACCCAATAGATATCAATTGGAATTCAAATCGGAGACCGGTGTTAGGGGTTTCCCCTTAGCATGCGTATGAAGTACATCAGGCTTAGTCTCCCAGGCTTGCCGCTATTCAAAGATGAATCAGCGGTCAAGATTACACCCCTGAGGATGTCTACTGATGCGTTAGCAGACGGCCCAACATAGCCGGGTGAAATCCCCCTAATAGTCTATGCTACAATACTACGTCTCAGCATAGGGAATAGCTACCCAGTGTGGAGACAGTACGCACACTCGATCAGACAGTAATCTTGGGGTAACAACCCATAGTACTGGCTAAGGCATGGGACACACCAACCATACTGCCGAAGCAATGTAACTGCCGAGCAGGGGTCCTCGGATCAGCTGTGCGTTACGGATCAGACCAGTGTTACCTTTATTATCATGCTAATACTGGACAAACCATACCCGTGCTTAGCTTCATGGATATGGTTGGACAAGCGATATTATCTTAGTATGCGGGACTTGCTATCTCTAGAGCTAGAATAAGCAAAGGAGATAAGCTAACTGCGCCCCGGTAGTTGACTCTACCTAAAAAATAAGTGCTTGGACCTAGACTGTCGAACCCCAGCTCTGCCGTGTTTACAACACGATAACTGATAGAGGGCACCCCCTACGGGGAACACGGATAAGGCCCGATGACACTAGGTACGTGGCAATGTATGGGTTGGCAGCTCATTAAATCATTGATCACTATTCCACTCAATACGAAGAAAGATAACTAATACGAAGTAATGGTCCGATATGTATGTCAGCAACGTCATCACATGCAGGATAACCTTTGGGAACTCCTGGTGGGGCTTACGCAACCACACTTGTCAAACGGAACTCTCCACAGTTAACTACCGAGATCGGCTCTGAAGCAACGATCGGATGTATGTGAACACCCACCACGGTGGACTGAGTGTTATTGAGAATAGTACTATACACACACATCATAGATTACAGAGAAGTACCGTTGCCCCTTAGCAGGATGGTTGACGCGGAAATACTCACCTATAAAAGACCACCTTAAACCCACAAGTTTAAACACAACGATTCAAGCAACAGTCGAACAAACCACAGTCAGAACACAACAGCGGAAAAACCACCTGAAATATTATTAAGTTAATTACCTTAAGAATATTCACCATACATTTTATGTCTATTACAGACGACCAAAAGATTCTCTACGCTCGTATCTTGCACGCCCAAGCAAACACTCGAGCCAAATACGAGCACCTAGCACGATACCTCGTTCGTAATAACCTTTGGGTAGAATACTACCATTATTTCCACACCGGTGAACTTCCTTCCCAAGTCGCTTTTGACGAGTCATCGGAGGACTACCTCCAAGACAGCTACGACTTTTAAGAAGGGCCATACTGCAATAGATGACCGTGTTATACATACAGTACAACGACGTAAACGCGTCACAATCGAATTCCATATTTTTAGTTGGATCGTTAAAATCAAAATACGCCTTTACCATAAGTCGGTACAACAATATCGATAAGTTACATCTAGCTGCAGTATCCCCTAACAGTATAATATTTCGGACGTTATCCGAAATACGTTCATGAACTGTGTACTGTGCGAAGAAAAAGCTTGCTGCGCGGCAAAAATATTCGACATAACAGGAAACAACGAAAACATACCTTGTTGCCCGACACATTGTCCCAAATATTGCAACAATCAGTGTTTACGTTGCCGGCACGTCCAACGAATAGCTCTTAACGCGCTAGCTAGAGCAGCACCACAACATCCTCGAATACTCAAAATGTCGGCACCCAGGCGCAGACTCACCTTTGAGCGGACCGGTTAGCACCAGTGTCCACAGCAGCTCCAAACCAACCTCGGACAGCACCCAAACCTCTACCAGAATGGGTCAAGAAACTACAAGAGCACATCAGCAGTCACGACAGAAGTACCAACAGATAGTGCAGGACGAGGACACCGAAATGATCGACAGCGTACAAGCACGAGTATCACGACTCGATCTAGAAATGCAGAATCTAATCGAATGCTGCAACAGCGAGAGAGTAGTGATAGAAGTCGAATTCGACGATGTTCGGAAAGACTGCGAAATCTTCGCCCAGCAAGTAGAAACCAACAGAGCCCTAGGAGCTCAAGTACTGGAAGGACACGAACACAAATCAAGATACTTGAATATGTGCTGAAAGAAACAAGAAACTGGAATCGATGTCATCCAGGACCAATCACATCAAATCATTGCTGGAGCAACAGACGAGTTCAGAAGACTGAAAGAAGAATAGAAGGCTGCGAAAAAGAACAAGCCCAATTAAGGGTTAAGCAAGCCTCGCTATCAGTATCCTACACCGCAATCCATAAAAGAATAACAGACCTAGAAGCTCACACGAAGAAAAATGTACCCGACTACCACGATTTACGGAAAATCGCGGACAGAATTGAGGAGGTTGCAGAGCAAACTACAGGCCTAACGGAAGCGGTGGAAAGAGCAAAGGTGTCTAATACAACACCAGGTAGACGAGGAAGAACCGAACAAGTTCAGGAATGGAGACACAGGACGGAGGAAAGAAACAGAAGCATATCTCCAATAACAGATTCAGATATAGCCCCAAGACCTGGCCTTAGGGGAGGATCCGGTACCGATGCTGGAATGCCTGATCCTGAACCAGAACCAGAATCAGAACCTGAACCAGGACCAAGCGGAAACAGAGGAACAGGAGGAGATCCGCCACCACCTCCGTCTCCACCAGGACCATCCGAACGACCTCGGTCCAGAAGGACCAGATCCCCAACTAGACGTCTAGAACAAGGAGGTCCAGATCAGGATCCAAAACAAGGCATAGCAACAGACCGAGGGATTCAAGAATTAAGATAACGGATCCACCCAAGTTCGCAGGAAAAAGCTCTGAGGATTTTGACACCTGGTGGATGACCATGGAAACATACATCCAGACCAACCCTACTTGTTCCCTAGGCCAGGAATAAAAATGCAGTACTGCAGAGGACGCCTAGAAGACACGCCTAGCATGGCATATGCAATGGGAAACAGAAGCGTCTACTGGAAAACACGAAAGAAGCTGGATGGATTACCGAGCGGCAATATACGCCAGATTCCAAATCAATTCCAACAGGAAGCAGCGTACAAAGCAATTATGGAAGTAAAATACGAGGGAAACATCCAAGATATGATTACGGAATACGACACTTGAACGTAAAAGCCAAAATAACTGGTGTGGCCTACCGAACCATGTTAATGTCACAACTTCCACAACAAGTATTTAAACAACTGTCAACAATGAACCCAGCGGATAAAACAGACGCAGAATTAAGGGAAATTATCCTCAACGCTGGAAAGAATGTGGAAATATGGCAAGCCACGGCAAAAAACTTTGGAATGATGAAAAAGACGCCCAAAGCAGCAGGACGAGTTCGGAAACAGGGTCAGTTCAAAAAGCACCCTTCAGAAAAAACTCTCGTTTAAGAAACAAACAAACATACACACCAACAAACCAAAAAGGATCGGTACCTCGAGCGTTCAAAAGTGCCGAAGGAAAAACCTACGCACAAATGATTAAGGAGTCCCCCCAGAGGAAGAAAAAGAAGAAGGGCGCAAAGGAATGCATACGGTGTGGCATGGCCTTTGGGCGAAAAGGAGCACACGGAACAATGAGTGCTTCCAAGAGTAAAAGTCACCAGCGAACGGCGGACTTTCCCAAAGGATATCAAAAACTGAAAGTAGGAGGTTTCGACCAATTGGAGATATGCCAATCGACGAATACGAAATTGAGAGGATACGGAAAAAGAAGGGCCAGTACAAACATCCGAAGGAGACGAGATAACAGAGATAGCAGTGAGGATATTGCGGAATGATTGGTGGAACCATACTGAAACATCTCGGAGTAAGGAGATAATAGAACGATTTATATGGAGGATTTGGCGATTAGGCGGGAGAAAGCCTCTATATAGATACCGGTCGCAACCTTGAGATTCCGGAAGGATGAAACCGCTGGACGGTAGTTGCGCAATAAGTAAGTACACCTGTCAAACTAACTAAAAAGATTAAAAGGACCTGTTACGGCCCAGTCATTGACGAAAGGATGGCTACCAAACGCAAACAACCTCCCACGGAGGAAGAAAACTCAATCAAGCACAAAACACATCAGACGACTTTGTGTTTTACGAAGTCAAGAAACTACACAAAATTCCACAAACACGCATAGGAAAAAGACCAATCTATAAGTTCTTTATAGATTATGATGACGGAACTGGAAACAGCAAACAATTCCCAGTACGAGCAATGTAGATCCTAGGATCCACATCTTTCACAATATCACCACAATGTGCAAAAGTGTTTAAAGTACCAGTGGTCAAAAGGAAAAACTCAGTCAGAGCAAATGACTTTGGAGGAAACAAGGTAAAACTACCGGGAATGTATACCATTCCGCCTAGGTTTAGCCTTTGGAAACCATCGATCACTCGAAACATTCGAAGTAGCACCGATGCAAAAAGAATACGACGTATTAATTCCAGCATGGTATTTGGAAAAACATAAAGCACAAGGAACATCATACGGTCACCTACACTTCACAGAGTGCGGAAACAAATGTTACAATCATGGAAAGAAAAACCCAGACTGGAACATCACGTACGATGATCGAATAGTTTTTCGAAGCGATGCGATAAATATCGGATCAGTCATATTCAGTAATACAACTCAATTAGCAGAGAAACTACCACCTCAATACCACAAATGGTTATTACTGTTTGATCCCCAAGAATCCGAAAAATTACCAAATCATGGCCCTCATGATCACGAAATCAACCTCAAAACATCGGATGATCAGGTTAAAGTCGGACCAATATACCAATTATCAAGAGAAGAAGAAAAACTACTGCGAGAATACATTGATAAAATGATAAGAGAAGGAAAATTCGACCATCGCAGGGACAAGCAGGAAGCCCGATTTATTTGTACCAAAACCTAACGGCCGAGGATTACGTCTTTGTGTGGATTACAGACGGTTAAATGATCTAACAGTCAAAGACAAAACTGCACTACCTCTGATGGACGAATTACAAAATCGAATGAAAGGAGCTAAGTGGATCACGAAGTTGGATATGAAATCCGGATATCACCTGGTAAGAATGGCGAAAGGACACGAATGGAAAACAGCTTTTAGAACCAAGTTTGGATCCTACGAATATATGGTAATGCCGTTTGGGTTAACAAACGCACCTGCTACTTTTCAAAGATGGATGAACGGAATCCTACAACCTTTTCTAGGTCACCACGATAATGTCACAGTATGCTACATCGACGACGTTATGATAGCAACCAAAGGAACTCGAGAAGAACACCATGAGTATGTAGGAAAAATACTTCAGGTCCTTCATGGTAACGAGTTAGTGGTAGAAATCGACAAGTGCGAATTCGACAAGCAAGAAGTTGAATTCCTGGGATTTCTAGTGAGTGGAAAAGGATTGAAGATGGCCCCAAGCAGAAGCGAAGCAATAACCAAATGGCCAATACCAAAAACACAGAAAGAGGTTCAAATCATTTTGGGATTATGGAACTTCTATCGAAGATTTATAAAAGGATACGCGGGAATAGTCGCACCAATAACAGATACGTTAAAAGGGGATGGAAAGAATTTCATGTTCGGAGACCCACAAAAAGCGGCCTATTACAAAATATGCATATTGTTTGCAGCAGAGAATACCCCAATTCTTCGACATTATGAAGAAGATCGACCAGCAATAGTCGAGACGGACGCCTCAGACTTCGCCATGGGAGTAATTCTATCGCAAAAATTTGAAGACGGTAAAATGCACCCTGTCGCCTTTATCTCCAAGAAATTTTCACCCGCCGAAGTCAACTATCAAATATACGACAAGGAAATGCTTGCCATAGTATACGCCTTCAAAACATGGCGATGCTACCTCCAAGGAGCTACACATACGACTATCGTTTTCTCTGACCATATGAACCTACAATACTTCAAAGAAACCAATCAACTTAACCGAAGGCAAGCCAGATGGGCAGAAGTACTACAAGAATATAATTTCAGAATTGTATACAGAAAGGGTTCAGCAAATGGAAAAGCAGATGCCTTATCAAGATGTCCGGAGTACATCTCTAGAGAGGGAGGTACGCAAAGTACAGAAAAGAAAGCTTTATTGGGACCAGAACTTTGGATGAATATGGAGCAATGGATATTGATGATGAGGAAATGGGAGAAATCTCATTCGCCGGATTCTCAGTTAAAAAATTAACACCTGGGATGAAAGAACGATGGATTACTGAAGTAGAAAAAGATGAAGAATATAAGGAGATATTAAGAAAAGTTAACAACAAGGAAAAGAATGTTGACGAAAGATTTGAAATAGATACAGAAGGAATGTTGGTATGGAAAGGAAGGCTATACGCACCAACGGGTTTTAGAAAAGAAGTACTCAAACGAGAACACGACTCCAAGGTGGCAGGACATTTCGGAAGAGAACGTACCATGGAACTTATCACCAGAAACTTCTACTGGCCCAGCTAGAAGAAGAAGTTCGAGACTATTGCAACAAATGCGACTCGTGTCAAAGAACGAAAAGCCCCCGACATGCGAAACATGGATTACTACATCCTTGGAATTACCATCGTCACCGTGGTCGTTCATATCAGTCGACTTTATCACAGACCTTCCAGAGTCAGATGGATGCAAAAATATCATGGTGGTAATCGATCGCTTCACGAAAATGGCTCACTTTATACCAACAGCCAAACGGGAATCATCAGTAGTTGCCAAACTGTTCCTAGACAATGTGTGGAAATATCACGGACTACCAACAGATATAGTATCGGACAGAGACGGGGTATTTACCGGACATTTCATTGCAGACTTATATCAATTCTTAGGAATCAAACGTTCAATGTCAACAGCGTTCCACCCTCAAACGGACAGGCAAACAGAACGGATGAACCAGACGATTGAACATTACCTACGAACATACTGCAACTACGAACAAGACAACTGGAAAGAAATGTTACCAATGGCCGAATACGCATATAACAACTCCAAGCATGCAGCAACCAAAATGACACCTTTCTATGCGAACTATGGATATGAACCACGCACCAATTGGCCCACCGAAGTGGAATTCAAAAATCCAAGCTCGGAATTATATGCCCACTACATGGTAGACGTCTATCGCAAGCTCGAAACACAACTCGAAAGCAGTCGCGAAAAAATGGCAACATACTACGATCGAAAAAGGAAGCCAGCACCAGAGTTCAAAGTCAATGATTGGGTAATGCTAGATGGGAGAAATATTCGAACCAAGAGGCAGTGCAGAAAACTCGACGACAAACTATACGGACCTTTTAAAATCAGCAAAGTTGGAAGCAACAAACGATGGTGTCGGTTAGAGCTACCAGTATCATGGAAAATACATCCTACATTTAATGTTGCTCTACTAGAACAGTATCGGGGAGAAGTCAAAGAAAAAGATATTCCACCGATAGAAGCAGACAACGAAGGATGGATACCCGAAGCTATTATCGCCAGTGGACCGACAGACGAGGATCATCGGAAGCACGTATATTTGGTCAAGTGGGAAGGATTCACGCACGAAGAAAATACTTGGGAATCCTACGAACATCTAGCGGAAATAGCACCTGAACTAATTAATAAGTTCTACGAGCAAAAACCAGAGATGGAAAAAGATAAAAGATGGATACAAAACAAGAGAACACAAAAGAAAAAGAAAAGGAATAAATAGATTTCTTTTGTTAAAACTCACACCGCATTTGATTTTATGTAAGCGGAGGTCACCTTTATTTTTTTGTATTTTTATTTTTATTTTTATTTTATTTTTATTTTATCCAAAAGATTAGCTATACCTATAGTATACGCTGTCTGAGTGGTAACTATTGCAAAAGAATCACTTCTTACGTTGGAGTACTCTGTTGAGGTCACCAGAGCTAGAGAGGGAGGTAATGTTAGGGGTTTCCCCTTAGCATGCGTATGAAGTACATCAGGCTTAGTCTCCCAGGCTTGCCGCTATTCAAAGATGAATCAGCGGTCAAGATTACACCCCTGAGGATGTCTACTGATGCGTTAGCAGACGGCCCAACATAGCCGGGTGAAATCCCCTAATAGTCTATGCTACAATACTACGTCTCAGCATAGGGAATAGCTACCCAGTGTGGAGACAGTACGCACACTCGATCAGACAGTAATCTTGGGGGTAACAACCCATAGTACTGGCTAAGGCATGGGACACACCAACCATACTGCCGAAGCAATGTAACTGCCGAGCAGGGGTCCTCGGATCAGCTGTGCGTTACGGATCAGACCAGTGTTACCTTTATTATCATGCTAATACTGGGACAAACCATACCCGTGCTTAGCTTCATGGATATGGTTGGACAAGCGATATTATCTTAGTATGCGGGACTTTGCTATCTCTAGAGCTAGAATAAGCAAAGGAGATAAGCTAACTGCGCCCCGGTAGTTGACTCTACCTAAAAGATAAGTGCTTGGACCTAGACTGTCGAACCCCAGCTCTGCCGTGTTTACAACACGATAACTGATAGAGGGCACCCCCTACGGGGAACACGGATAAGGCCCGATGACACTAGGTACGTGGCAATGTATGGGTTGGCAGCTCATTAAATCATTGATCACTATTCCACTCAATACGAAGAAAGATAACTAATACGAAGTAATGGTCCGATATGTATGTCAGCAACGTCATCACATGCAGGATAACCTTTGGGAACTCCTGGTGGGGGCTTACGCAACCACACATTGTCAAACGGAACTCTCCACAGTTAACTACCGAGATCGGCTCTGAAGCAACGATCGGATGTTATGTGAACACCCACCACGGTGGACTGAGTGTTATTGAGATAGTACTATACACACACATCATAGATTACAGAGAAGTACCGTCGCCCCTTAGCAGGATGGTTTGACGCGGAAATACTCACCTATAAAAGACCACCTTGAACCCACAAGTTTAAACACAACGATTCAAGCAACAGTCGAACAAACCACAGTCAGAACACAACAGCGGAAAAACCACCTGAAATATTATTAAGTTAATTACCTTAAGAATATTCACCGATAAACTTTTTATGTCTATTACAGACGACCAAAAGATTCTCTACGCTCGTATCTTGCACGCCCAAGCAAACACTCGAGCCAAATACGAGCACCTAGCACGATACCTCGTTCGTAATAACCTTTGGGTAGAATACTACCATTATTTCCACACCGGTGAACTTCCTTCCCAAGTGGCTTTTGACGAGTCATCGGAGGACTACCTCCAAGACAGCTACGACTTTTAAGAAGGGCCATACTGCAATAGATGCCCGTGTTTATACATACAGTACAACGACGTAAACGCGTCACAATCGAATTCCATATTTTTAGTTGGATCATTAAAATCAAAATACGCCTTTACCATAAGTCGGTACAACAATATCGATAAGTTACATCTAGCTGCAGTATCCCCCTAACATTTTCTGCACCCCCGTTAGGAGGAATGTCTCCTGGCATTCTGGTGAGTGCATCGGATTTCTGGCCAGGTTTGCCTGGTCGGTAGATAATCTTGAACTTGAATCTTGACAGAAATTCCGAGCATCTGGTTTGTCTTCTGTTGAGGAGTTTCGATGTTATGAAGTATTCGAGGTTCTTGTGGTCTGTCAGTATCTTGATTGGATGTACTGACCCTTTGCATTCTGGTCTCCATTGCTCAAGACTTTTGACAATGGCTCTAAGTTCTAGATCGTAAATCTCATAATTTTCTTCTGCAGATTTATGTTTCTTCGAAAAGAATACTACTGGATGGAGGATTCCCTGATCGTTATACTGTGACAATACTCCTGCAGATACGTAGCTAGATGCGTCGGTTTCGAGGTCGATTTCCTTTTCATAATCCAAATGTACTAAGACTGGTGCCGTTGTGAATGCTTCTTTTAATTTGGCAAATGCTCTCTTTTGATCGGGGCCCCAGTGGAAAAGTACTAGCTTTTTTGTGAGCTTTGTTAACGGTTGTACCACTCTGCTGTAATTCCTGATGAATCTTCGATAGAAGTTGGCGAATCCTAGAAATGCTTGAACCTCCTTGAGTTTTCCAGGGGCTTCCCATTCTTTAACTGCTGTAACTTTTTCCGGGTCCATTCTGATCCCGTTTACTTCAACTATTAGTCCTAAGTATTTGACTTCTTGTTGATAGAATTCGCATTTCTCTGCCTTCAGATATAA
This sequence comes from Trichophaea hybrida, assembly GCA_015178995.1. Lineage (NCBI taxonomy): Eukaryota > Fungi > Ascomycota > Pezizomycetes > Pezizales > Pyronemataceae > Trichophaea > Trichophaea hybrida. Next base: position 21,936 of record WHVE01000902.1, on the reverse strand, counting down.
TCTGGCTCCCTTCAGCATTGTCATTACTGCTCTGACGTATTCCATATGTTTCGTTGGATTGTCACTGTATATAAGGATATTGTCGAGAATGCTGTGCAAAAGATGTCCAAAAAGGGACGGAGTGTATCGTTGATGAACTCTTGGAAGGACGCCAATGCGTTGGTGAGTCCAAATAGCATAACCAGGGATTCGAAAAGTCAATAGCGGGTGCGAAAAGCTGTTATCCATTCATCTCCTTCCGTGATTCTAATCATGTTGTAGGCATCTCGGACATCTAATTTGGTATACCATCTGGCCTTCGATACCCTTAGGAGGGTTTCCTGAATTAGAGGTAATGGATATTGATTTTTGATTGTTCCTTCGTTGAGACCTCGATAGTCTACAAACAGCTGTAGGCCTCTGTTGGGTTTTGGTGCAAATAATACTGGTGCTCCGCATGGTGATGACGATGATCTGATGCATCCGTTTGACAAATTCTTTTCGATCCAATCCTTCAAGACGTGTAATTCTTCCCTTGATAGGCTGTGGATCGGTCCAAACAGAGGGGTGAAACCATCATGAAGGGTGATTTTGTGATGATAAGGTCTATGAGGTGGTAGCTTTTCCGTGATTACTTTATCAAAGAGTGGGAGGAACTCATGGTATTCTTTTGGTATCAGCTGTTCCAGTGGTTTATCTTGGAAGTCCTTGATTTCCAGGGCTTTGTCGATTTCGTACAAAGTTACTGCATATACGTTGATTTCTCCTTCTTGTTGCGTCTCATAAATGGTGCTGCCACTATTGCACATATATCGAGCTTTGGCTTTTTCGATACCTCTGTTGATTCCATATGGTTTTCCCATACCCATATGCTGGAGTGATGTTGGCAGTGTTGTTGACAATAGCTGCTTTCGAATCCAATCCTTTTCTTTTGAAACTTGATCATGACATTGTGAAGTTGTAGCCATGGTAGTCCGAGTACCATTGGGTAATGACCTAACTTCGTAATAAACACGGGTAGTTGCTCTTGATGACCCCATACTGCTAAGTCTAGTTTAGCCATGGTGATAATAGTGCCTGATTCTATAGGTCTTCCGTCTATAACTTCTAACTCTCTGGCTTCTCTTGATTCCTTCTCTTGTATTTGATGATGGCGGACGAAATATTTGTCAATGAATGCTATTCCAGTAGCACCACAGTCTATCAAAGCGTGGGTATCAATAATCTTGTCTTTTATTTTGAGTGAACATTTCACAACAAGGTGTTTGCTCTCCATAGAAGATTCTTTTATATCTGTGCTTTGAATAGAAAACTGTGAAATACCAAAACTAGTATTGACTGACAAAGGAGATTCCTTTCCAGTGCAATTGCTATCCTTGTAGCACTGGACAAAACTTTTCCCAATTCCACTTCCTTTCCTTTCCCTGATTCCGAATCTACATCCCCTTCATTTCCTGATTTCCTAAAAGGTGATACTTCTGTCTGTCCTGCTGCTGCTTTCAACTTTCTTGGGCAGCTTGCTGCGAAATGCCTTGAGTCCCCACAGTACATACACAATCCCCCTTCCCTTCGTCTCTTTCGTTTCTCTGGTGTGATTTTCCGTCCTTGGACTGCCGAAAGGTCCATCGGGGCAGGACCGTGATATCCTGCTATTGTTCCTGCAGGTGCCGCCTCTGGGGCGGATGTGGTGTTGATCATGGTGTCGGATTTCTTGTATCTTTCTTCCCACCTGCCTGACTTCCTTTCCGTGGCCCGGGCCCTGATCTGTGAATCTCTCTTTGAGCACAATTTGACGAATTCAACTAGGTCTTCTGGCATCTCAGTATGTTGAAGAGAGTGTTTGAGTTCGTTTGACAACCCATTTTGAAGTGCGTCTAGCTGGGCCTCTGTATTCCATTTGACGTCTGCTACTTATCTCTGGAATTCGGCGTAATATTGAGAGAATTCGCGGTCTCGTTGTCTGAGTCTCAAGAGTCCCCTCTTGCCCGTCACTGCTTTGTCCTGATCTCCGAAAGCTAGATCTAGCAGGTCAACCAAGTCTTTTATGGAGTTGAGCTTGACTTCCCCAGAGATTTCATCGCAAAGTGGCATTAATTGTGCCAGAGCCAATCCTTTGAGACATCCCACCGCATATCTTAACTTCTTCTGTTCGGTGCTGATTGCCTTGGGATTTCCTGCTATCTTCAATGCCAACTGTACTTTCCATTCTCTGAGTTCCTGTCTGTTGTCTCTCGAAAACCTAGCTATCTCGTTCACCTTCTGGTCCTTCTCGCCAGTTTGTCCTTCTCCTGTCCTTCCTTCTGTCAATTTCAGGATTTGAATTACCTGTTCCCGATTCTTGTCCGTGATTTTCCTGTAAATATCCACCTGTGCTTGTGCATCTTCCAGGTCTTGCGTTAAGTCCTCCTGGCTTGGATCCCTTTCTTCCAATCGTTGTCTCAGGATCTTGTTCTCCTCCACTAAATCTCCATGACTGTACTCGGGGGTTGTTCCTTCTACTTCTGCCAGTTTCTGGGTGGCGAGGAATGCCTGGTTCCTCCAATTCTCCTTTTGATCCGTCAATTCTGATATCCGTACTTCCGAATCTTTTACTGATTGCTGTACCTTTAATAGGTAGTTCAGTCTGCTGGTTGTTGGAAGTAGGGCCAGGGCTTACAATCCTGAGTTGATATCCCTGATGTGCTCCCTGAGTTTTTGTTTGTCCATAGCTCCTGTATTTGCCTGGGCAACATTCTTCAGTTTGTCTTGTAATTTTGTCGACAGCGTCACATTGCGGGCTCCTCTTGATGATTCTCCTGACATCTTGCTGGTGATGTATGGAGGTGGCTAACAGGAGGCGGGGTTCTCGTAAACAGTCTCTGATTTCATTTGTATTGCATTGGATTTGCTGGATTGCTGTTTCGACTTCTGCAAACAAAAAAGGGTTGGTCATCTATGTAACAAAGCATATGTTGGCATGCAATACCACTTGGCCAAAAGGCAACTATGACACCACTTGTGTCATCCAACAAACCCTTATAACCGGTACGTTCCTCTATGGCCCTTACATTATCCCCTCTTTTTAGGTGGACATGTCCCAGGTCCAGGACAGCCAGTCTTCATTATAAGGTATACCCCCAGGGGATCGGACCCTGTAAGCCTGGTTGTCGCTTCCCCTTCTTGGCGAGTCTTATCTGCTCACACTGGGAATTGAACTGCAGACCTGTTTGGTGTCATACTATAACAAAGCATATGTTGGCATGCAATACCACTTGGCCAAAAGGCAACTATGATACCACTTGTGTCATCCAACAAACCCTTATAACCGGTACGTTCCTCTATGGCCCTTACAATCTACCACAGAAAAATGTTGTGTTTCGCTGGAGTTGTTATGATAATCAATGGTGGAACACCTGGAATCCAAGAAATGTTTTCTCAAGGCTTTCTGTGGTCCACTGCTTTCTCTTTTTCGAGTTTCCTGGTTTCGTACTGGGACCAGGAGGGGGTTGTTGATGCTGTTGGGTACAGCATGAAATCTTGTCTTTCACTTATTTTTTGGGAACTGGTAACTCCTCTTCCCTTTGTTGTATGAGTCCAACCACTGTTATGTTCACAGTAACAGATATCTTCGTCCTCGCAGCTAACGTGCAAACCGAGGTATTTGGTCCAGGAGTTTTTAAATACGGGATCGTTAATGCTAAGTCCTCCTGTGTTTGCTGCTGCTTCGGTCCAGTAACTGTTCCAAGAGAAAACTGCTTGTGGTTCGTCCCAAAAGTATGCTTCGAGAGGCTCTTGGGGTTCTAGAAGGATAGCGTTGATGCTATCCAAAGCGATCAATGGTTCTTGTTCAAAAAAATTAATGGTTCGACCAGCTAGGTTGAAGAAATTGATACGGGATTGTTGTGGTTTGATGCTGTCGTATGCTGGCATTTACTTGAAGATATTGGGTCCTTCTCATCGGAATTTCCAGATACACACTACGCAAAGGTGTCTTCAAAAACCATGTACCGTTAATCGGTTTTCGAAGTTGCCAATAGATTTACACACCAAGCACTGGGGATTGCAAGGACGGTAACAAAGGTAACAACTGCTTCTGTGATGATAGCGGCACATATACTAAATTATAACCAGTGTAATCGATTGTAGACTCGTTCTTCTGTCAAGGTTTCGTAACTCGAGGTTCTAGGGGTTATAAAAACCAAAATAAGATTCAGGAATGCAAGTATTGCAATCAGGACAAGAGACTCGAAATCCGGAATCACAGAAGTGAACACAGGTTGGTGCCGAAGTATATTGATTGCTTTGTAGACTAGAGAACGAGTGAAGAAAGAAACCTATCCTCTGCTAAACCTCCTGTTTATATACACCATTCGCGACCGTCGTCACCTAAACTCACTCGTACCAAAATACATCCAAACCTCACCTGACTATGTACACAACCACCAAATCTCTTCCTTTATCGTATCATCATCACACCATATTTCCAACACAACTGTGCAAACTTGATTCCTTCCATCGAAACCTGATTCCTTCTGTCAAAACCTGATTCCTTCCATCGAAACCTGATTCTTTCCATATATCTCGTATTCCTTATATCTTAATCCTCGATCATCACTCTGCCTTCAATCATCACTCGACACAACCGTGACAACAAGTGCGCCAACTGCAAAGGAAACCACATCGCCAAAAGCAACATATACCCCAAGAAGCAGGAAGCAATGAAAACGGCTAAGGTAGAGAGAACAACCTGGAATGAGAGAGTGCAAGGAGCAAAGCTCCAGTACCAAAACCATGAAGCGCCAAAGGAGAGAGAAGACAAGGCACCATCCACTGAAGAGGGGGAGAAGAAGGTGGCAGAAAGCTAAGTCCAGAGCGCAAAAGGACAGGATAGAGAAAGCGAAGAGATCCAAGTGCCAGCTATGCAACAAGGATCAAATGACTCTGTGCCCATGATGCAATGGTGAAAAATCTACAGGCAAATTGTGGGAGGGGGAAGGACAGCACCAGTTGGCGTTAGAAAAAAGAATTGAAGTGGGGGCGGATCTGGTGGTATTACAAGAAGCGTATCAAGAAAGAGGAGGAGATTATCAGACCAGTCACCCCGAATTCAGGATTATCAATTGAACGAGAACAATGGCTGCCATAAGAGTTGACACAGCCATCCAAATAGACAAGTTGGAGGATTTCGGAGGCCAAGGGGACATCCAGGTCTTCCAAATTACCAACAAAAAATGAGTCAAGATCACAGTCATCAATGTTTATGACCAAACACTCCAAGCAAACAATGTCAGAAGCTCAATCAGGAATGCAAAAGAGGCAAACTGGGATGAAATTCTAGCAGCAAGAAACGTGGTGGTGGTCTGTGGGGAGTTTAACGCATACAGCTCCATGTGGAATGACAGGCACGGACAAAGGAGAGATGCAGTTTTTCTGGAAAACCTCATCAAATGACATAACCTAGAATTGATCAATAATGGACAACCAACGCCTATCACCATAACCAACAACTAAACTGTCAAATTGATTATAGACATCACACCGCCCAGAAGAGCAGGCATGGCAAATATATTGGCAAGAACAATGTTGGAAGACAATAAGGATATTGGCTCGGACCACAAGATGATTGAAGTGGTTGGGGAAAAGTATCATCGGAAGGAATGAGCAAGACTTATACAGGATGGGACATCGACAGTCTGATGGAAGAGCAGTTAAATGAAGCGAAAGAGTGGTGGAAAGACTGGAGTCGAAAGAGAGGTCCCCTGACTGTTAGGGGTTTTCCCTTATCATGCGTATGAAGTACATCAGGCTTAGTCTCCCAGGCTCACTGCTGTCCAAAGTTGAGTCAGCAATTGAGAACAAACTCCTGAGGATGTCTACCGATGAGTTAGCGGATGGCTCAACATAGCCGGGTGAAATTCCCATAATAGCCCAAGCTACAATACTGTGTCTCAGTGATAGGGCTAGCTACCCAGTGTAGAGACAATATGTACACTTGATCAGACAGTAACTATGGGGTAATTCCCATTGTACTGGCTAAGGCATGGTACACACCAACCATACTGCCAAAGCAATGTAACTGCCAAGAAAGGGCTTTCGGGTCAGCTGTGCTTTACGGATCAGACCAGTATTATCTTCAGTATTATACTAATACTGGGACAAACCATATCTGGACTTAGCCTCCTGGGAATGGTTGGACGAGTGATATTATCTTAGTATACAGGACTTTGATATCTCTAGAGTTCAGTAAACAATGGAAATAAGCTAACTGTGCCCCAGTAGTTGATTCTACCAAAAAGATAAGTACTCGGATCTAGACTGTCGAACCCCGGCTGTGTTGGGTTTGCAAATGCAATAGCCGAGAGAGCACACCGCCTTCGGGGAACACGGATAAGACGCGATGATACTAGGTACATTGCAATATGTGGGTTGGGAGCTAATTAAATCATTGATTACTATTCCACTCAATACGAAGAAAGATAACTAATACAAAGTAATGGTTCGATATGTGTATCAGCAACCTCATCATAGATAAAGAATAACCTTGGGGATTCCTGGTGGGGGCTTATGCAACCACACGTTGTCAAACGGAACTCTCCACAACTAACTACCGTGATCGGCTCTCTTGCAACGATCGGATGTTATGTGAACACCCACAATCGTGGACTAAGTATTGTTGAGATAGTACTATACACATACATCGTAGATTACAGAGAAGTACTGTCATCCCCCAGCAGGACAATTTGACATGGAAATACTCACCTATAAAAGACCGTCAAATAACCTTGAGTTAAAGAAAAAGATCAAACTCTAGCAGAATAATCCATAGTCAGAACACAACAGTGGAAAACCACCTGAAATAGTATTAAGTTATTACCTTAAGAATATTATTACACTTTTATGTCTATTTCAAATGATCAGAAAATCTTATACACTCGTATTCTACAAGCGCAAGCAAACACACGTGCCAAATATGAATACCTTGCACGATACCTTATACGTAACGACATAGTCGAATATTACTACCACTATTTTCACAATGATGGACTCCCCTCTGAAGTAGTTTTTGACAAGTCATCCAAAGATCACCTTCAAAACACCTACGACTTTTAAGGAGGGCCAGACTTCGCTAGATGCCCGTATGTATATACACTCGGCAGCTACGAACACAAATCATGTTTGAGATCCACATCTGGAACTTCATCATTGTCATCAAGATAGTCCTTACCAAAACAATGTTCAATGCTACCGATAACTTACATACATCTGGCCGAAGTATCCCCCTAACACTGACAGACAAGAGCACAGACAAACAGCTGGATGACAGAGCAACAAAAATAAGGGAAACCTTAACGGAAGTGTTGGACCAAAAAGTGAAGAAGATCAGAGTGTGCACCAGATCGAAGAGATGGTGGAACCAGGACATTGTGGAGAAGAGAAAAGTTCCGGGAGCCATGAAATAAATAATGAGACAGGGAAGAACCAACCACACCAGTGTTAAGGAGGCAAGGAAGGATATGAAGAAAGCCATCAACGGCTGTAAGAGAGACTCTTGGAATACTTTGGTGCAAGAAGCAGAAGGCAATCAGGTGTGGAGGGCACTGAAGTATACCAGAGGAAATAACAGCCTAATAGTCAAACCCCTACAACAAGCAAACAGAGGGTTGGCAACATTGTGGGAAGACAAGGCTAAATTGTTAAGAGAAGTAGGATTTCCAGAACTGCTAAGGGGGATCCGAAAGTCTGCAAAACCCAGTGGAGGAATAAATTTTGAAACCATGGGAAAAGACGAGGTTAAGGGGGCTATCTATGGGCAAAGTACTATGGAAGCACCAGGACCTTACAAAACCGGCTTCAAAGCAATATGACTATTATGGGCATGGGATGAGGAGAGAATCACCGCCCTAGTGAGAACAGCCATACGATTAGGTCACCATCGAAGGGAATGGAAGACCATCACTGGTGTAGTAATACCCAATCCTGGAAAGAATAACTACCAGGTGGCCAAGGCATATATGGTTATATCACTGGAAAATTGTCTGGGAAATGTCGTCGAGAAAGTAGTGTCAACGTTGATATCAGAGAAGTGTAAAAGAGAAGGACTACTTCATGACAGACAGTTCGGGTGCAGAGCGAGAAGATCAGCAGTGGATGCCATGAGAAAGATGATAAAGAAGGCCGAAGAGACGTGGGCGGAGGGGAAGATAGCGGCAGTATTACTGATAGATGTCAAGAGGGCCTTCCCAAGTGTAGCTAAGGGAAACCTCGTTAAAAGAATGGAGGATATGAACTTTGAGGCAAATGTGGTCAGGTGGACCAAAAGTTTTATGTCCAACAGAAAGGCAACGATCAAGATGGATGGAAATGAAGGAGAGGTGATAAATGTGGAAACGGGAGTTCAGCAGGGGTCGCCAGCATCACCAATTCTTTTTGACATATACATCTCAGACCTGATGTTTCACCTGGAATCACCACTGCCTAAAAGGTTCAATCAGGAGGAAGACAAATCCGTCACAGCGCTGTCATACGTTGACAACATAGCATGGGTTGAGGAGGGCAAGGATATCAACCAGTACGTCAAATGAATGGAACAGTGCGCAAGCAAAGCTAGGGAATGGGGGGCAGCCAACGCAATCGAATTCGATATAGCCAAAACGAAGGCAATACTATTCTCTTGAAAACGAAATCGTCAAACCGTTAGGAAGAAAATCAAAATCGACCAAAATACGTTTGTCAGTTTTAAAAACAAACCATCAAGGTGGCTTGGGGTGTATCTGGATAGGAAGCTCAACTTTCAGCATCACCACAACATCGTCATGGCTAAGGCGTGAAAAGTTCAAGGCAAGATTCATTCTTTAACAGGAAAGTTGGGGTTAACACTGGAAAACTCAAGAAAAGTCCAAATGGCTGCAGTTCAGTCGGTGGCCCTGTATGTGTTGGGGGGATACTTCGGCTAGATATATATGGTTTTATCCGTAGTGCTGAACTTCCTTTTGGTAAAGGCGTAGTTTGATGATGATAATGAAACTCAAGATATGTATCTCAAATGTGACCCGTTTTTGTCGCTGCCGAGTATATATGTATACAGGCATCTAATATAGTACGGCCCTCCATAAAAGTGGTAGGTGTCTTGAAGGTAATCTTCAGAAGACTCATCAAAGGTTACCTGAGAGGGGAGTTCACCAGTGTGAAAGTGGTGGTAGTAATCTTCCACTATATCATTGCATAAAAGGTATTGCACAAGGTGTTCGTATTTGGCATGGGTGTTTGCTTGAGTGTACAGGATACGAGTGTATACAATCTTCTGATTGTTTGTGATAGACATAAAAATGTAATATTCTTAAGGTAATAACTTAATAATATTTCAGGTGGTTTTCCACTGTTATGTTCTGACTGTGGATTGTTCTGCTAGAGCTTGATCTGTTTTTTTAACTCGAGGTTATTTGATGGTCTTTTATAGGTGAGTATTTCCATGTCAAAGTGTTCTGCTAGGGAATGAGAGTACTTCACTGTAATATATAATGTGTGTGTATAGTACTATCTCAACAACACTTAGTCCACAACAGTGGGTGTTCACATATCATCCGATCGGTGCAACAGAGCCGATCTCGGTAGTTAGTTGTGGAGAGTTCCATTTGACAACGTGTGGTTGCGTAAGCCCCCACCAGGAATCCCCAAGGTGATCCTTCATCTATAATGATGTTGCTGACACACATATGGGACCATAACTTCGTATTTGTTATCTTTCTTCGTATTGAGTGGAATAGTGATCAATGATTTAATGAGCTGCCAACCCATATATTGCCATGTACCTAGTATCATCGCGTCTAATCTGTGTTCCACGTCGGGGGTGCGCTCTCTCGGTTATTGCAATGCAAACGCAACAGAGCCAGGGTTGGACAGTCTAGATCCGAGCACTTATCTTTTAGGTAGAATCAACTACCAGGGCACAGTTAGCTTATCTCCTTTGTTTATTGAAATCTAGAGATAGCAAAGTCCCACATACAAGGATAATATCGCTTGTCCAACCATTCCCAGCAGGCTAAGCCCGGATACGGCGTGTCCCAGTATTAGCACGATACTGAAGATAACACTGGTCTGATCCGTAACACACAGTTGACCCGAAAGCCCCTGTTCGGTGTTAGGGGTTTTCCTTTATCATACGTATGATGTACATCAGGCTTAGTCTCCCATGCTCACCGCTGTCCAAAGTGGAGTCGGTGATTGAAATCATACTGCTGAGAATGTCTACCGATGAGTTAGTGGACGGCTCCACATAGCTGCGTGAAATTCCTTTAATAGTCCAATCTACAATACTGCGTCTCAGCAAAAAGGCCTAGCTACCCAGTATAGAGACAATATGTATACTTGATCAGACAGTAACTATGCGGTGAGTCCCATTATACCGGCTAAGGCATGGAACACACCAACCATACTGCCAAAGCAATGTAACTGCCAAGCAGGAGTTTTCGGGTCAGCTGGGCATTACAGATCAGACCAGTGTTATCTTCAGTATCATGCTAATACTGGGACAAACCATACTCGGGCTTAGCCTCCTGGGGATGGTTGGACGAGCGATATTATCTTAGTATACGGGACTTTGCTATCTCTACTGTTCATTAAACAAAGGGGATAAGCTAACTGCCCACTGGAAGTTGAATCTACCTAAAAGATAATTGCTCGGATCTAGACTGTCGAACCCCGCCTCTGCTGTGTTTACAATGCAATAACCGAGAGAGCGCACCCCCTATGGAGAACACGGATTAGACGCAATGACACTAGGTACGTGGCAATGTGTGGGTTGGCAGCTCATTAAATTATTAATTACTATTGTACTCAAATCAAAGAAATATAACCAATACGATGTAATGATTCAATATATGCGTCAGTAACGTCATCATAGATGAAATATAACCTTGGTGATTTCTGGTGGGGACTGTTGCAACCACAGGTTGTCAAATGGAAACTCTCTACAACTGACTACCGAGATCGGCACTGTTGCAACGATTTGATGTTATGTGAACACCCACTTTCGTGGACTAAGTGTTGTCGAAATAGTACTATACACACCCATTATAGATTACAGAGAAGTACCATCACTCCCTAGCAGGACACTTTGACGTGGAAATACTCACCTATAAAAGACCATCAAAATAACCTCGAGTTAAAGAAAAAGATCAAGCTCTAGCAGAACAATCCACAGTCAGTACACAACAGCAGAAAACCACCTGAAATATTATTAAGTTATCACCTTAAGAATATTATATTTTTATGTCTATTGCAAACAATCAGAAAGTTCTATACATTCGTATTCCGTACGCTCAAGCAAATACTTATGCCAAATATGAACACCTTGCACAATACCTCATACGAAACGACATAGTGGAAGATTACTACTACTACTTTCACACTGGTGAACTCCCCTCTCAGGTAACTTTTGACCAGTCTTCAGAAGATTACCTTCAAGAGACATACGGCTTTTAAAGAGGGCCGTACTACGTTAGATGCCCATATATATACACACTTGGCAGTGACGAAAACGGGTCACGTTTGAGATACATATCTTCAGGTTCATTATCATTATCAAACTATCCCTTTACTCAACAGAAGTTCAGTGCTACCGATAAAAACCACATACATCTAGTGGAAGTATTCGCGTAACAGTATATTATTTTCGATGTTATCCAACATATGTTCATGAACTGTATACTTTGCGGCAACAGAGCTTGCTGCGCAGGAAAAATATACGATATAACTGTAAACTACAAACTAAAAAGTTGTTGCCCAAATCACATCCCAACATATTGAAAAAATCTGTGCGTACATTGCCATCACGTTCAACAATTACCCCTCAACACGCTAGCTACAGCAAGCATTACAATACCATACACATCCTCACACAGACAAAACCCAGATGGCTACACCCAGGAGCCGACTGACCTTCGGAGCGGACCGTCTGGCACCAGTGTCAACTGCAATCTCTAAACCAACCTCAGCTGCATCCAAGCCCCTACCGGAATGGGTCCAGAGGATACAAGCACACTATCAACAGTCGTGGCAGCAGTACCAACACATAACAGGAGAAGAGGATACAGAGATGATCGACAGCATTCAAGTATGAGTAGAATGAATCGAACAAGAGATACAGAACATAATCGACTGCTGCAACAGAGAGAAAGAGGTGATAGAAATCGAATTCGACGATGTTCAGAGAGACTGCAAAATCTTAGCCCCACAGGTAGAAACCAACAGAGTCTTGAGAACTCAAGTACTTGAAGGACATGAACAACAAATTCGGGTACTTGACTTTGTACTCAAAGAAACAAGAACTGCAATCGACACTATCCAGGAACAGTCACAGCAAATTATTGCAAGAGCAACAGACAAGTTTAAAATTCTCAAAACAAGAATAGAAGGTTGCGAAAAAGAAAAAATGCAACCAAAAGTCAAACAGGCTTCCCTGACGATATCCTACACCACCCTGCATAAAAGGATAACAGATCTAGAAGCCTATACAAAGAAAAATACACCTGATTACCACGATTTACAGAAAATCACAGACAGAATCAAGGAAATCACGGATCAAACCACGGGTTTGATGGATGAGGTAGAAAGAGCAAAAGTTTCCAATACAACACCAGGAAGGTATGGGAGGACCGAAAGAGTACATGACTGGAGAAAAAGGACAGAAGAAAGAAATAGAAGCATTTCTCTAATAATGAATTCAGACGTTGCTCCAAGACCTGGACTCAGAGGGGGATCAGGCACTGATGTGGGAATGCCTGACCCAGAACCAGGCCCAAGTGGAAATAGAGGACCATCACCACCAAGAGGAATAGAAGGAGATCTACCACCACCTCCATCTCCATCAATTCCACCCAACCATCCAAGGCAATCCGGATCCTGAACAGGGCCAACCAGATACTGAACAAGACGATCAAGAACGATAGCACTGCAAACCAACAGAACGAGGGACTCTTGAATCAAGTTAATGGATCAACCCAAGTTTGCTGGAAACAGTGCGGCTGATTTCGACACCTGGTGGATGTGCATGGAATCTTATATTGCAGACCAGCCGCATCTATTTACCAGACCAGGAATTAAACTGCAGTACTGTAGGGGACGAATGGATGGACATGCCTTGGCATGGCATATGCAATGGGAAAAACAAGCCTCAACCGGAACACATGCACAAAGCTGGATGGATTACCGATCAGCAATATATACCAGATTCCTTAATCAATTCCAACAGAAAGCAGTGTACAAAGCAATCATGGAAATAAGATATCAAGGGAACATTCAGGACATGATCATCAAGTATGACACCCTAAATGTCAAAGCCGGAATAACTGGCATGGCCTATCGAACCATGTTGATGAGGGGGTTACCACCACAAATATTCAAGCAGTTCGCGACGGTCATCCCGGCAGACAAAACAGATACAGAACTGAGAGGAATCATCCTAAATGGCAGAAAAAATGTGGAAATATGGCAAGCAACAGCAAAGAATTTTGGAATGATAAATACCCTATCCAAGTCAACAGGACGAATCTCAGAAACAGGTTCAGTTCGAAAAACATCACCTTTCAAAAAACCCTCCAGATTCAATAAAAATCAAACAAGGACGTACAGGCTGCAAAACAACAAGGGAGCAGTACCTCGATCATTCAAAAGCGCAGAAGGCAAAACATATATGCAAATGATATAAGAAGTTCCAGCAGAGAAAGGGAAGGGACGATAGGGAGCAAAAGAATGCATAAGATGTGCATGGCCATCGGATCGGAAGGGACCACATGGAACAATGAAGTACTTACAAGCAGTAAAAGTCACCAGCGGAATGGTGGATTTTGATAAACCAAGGACTTATCGAAAAATGAAAGTTGCAGGATTCAATCAATTAGCAGAGGACCTAATTGACAACTACGAAATCGAAAGTGAAAAGGAAAATGAAGGGCATGTGCAAATGTTGGAAGGCGACGAAATAACGGAAAGCAGCAGTAGTGAAGACATTGCAGATGATTGCTGGAACCAAACAGAAAAAATCTCAGAATAAAGAGATAATAAAAGTAGGTATGGACCACGGAGTGCCGAATAATATCTGGAGGATTTGGCGACTAGGTAGGAGAAAGCCTTTATATAGTATCAGACCACAGAATACCAAGTAATATATGGAGGATTTGGGGTTTAGGTGGGAGAAAGCCTTTATATAGTACCAGTCCCAACCTTGAGGATTCCGGAAGGGATGAAATTGCTGGACGGTAGTTGCGTAATAATAAGTATACCCCTCTACTAATAGAATCAGAAAAATGGCAGGACCTGCTACAGCCCAGTCAATGTTGAAAGGATGGCTACAAAATGCAAACAACCTCCCACGGAGGAGGAAAACTCAAGTAAGCGACAAAATACATTGAACGACTTCCTCTTTCATGAAGTCAAAAAACTACAAAAAATCCTGCGAACACGAATCAGAAAAAGACCAATCTATAGGTTTTCTATAGATCACAACGATAAAACCCGAAACAGTAAACAATTCCTGGTTGAAGCAATGTTGTGCCTAGGATCAACATTCTTTACAATATTACCACAATGCACAAAAGTATTCAAAGTCCTGGTAATACAAAGGAAAAATATTATTAAAGTAAAAGATTTTGGAGGAAATAAGGTAAGTCTACTGGGTATGTACACCATCCTGTTAGGATTAGCTTTTGGAAATCACTGATCACTTGAGACTTTTGAAGTAGTACCAATACAGCAAGAGTATGATGTATTAATGCCAGTGTGGTATTTGGAAAAACACAAAGCACAAGTAACATCATACTGACACCTATATTTCACGGAATATAAAAGCAAATGTTGCGATCATGGAAAACAGAACACTGATTGGAACATTACATAAGACGATTGAATAGTTTCCCGAAGCGATACAATCAACATCAGATCAGTCATATTCAGTAATACAACACAGCTTGGGAAGAAGTTACCTCCTCAATACCATACATGGTTGTTACTGTTCAACCCTCAAGAATCTGAAAAACTACCAAAACATGGCCCTCACGACTACGAAATCAACCTGAAAACACCAGATGACCAAGTCAAAGTGGGCCCAATATATCAATTATCAAAGAAAAAAGAAAGGTTACTTGGAGAATACATTGATAAAATAATCAGAGAAGGAAAAATACAACCATCTCAAGGAGATTGGGGAAGTCCAATTCTATTCGTACTGAAACCTAATGGTCAAGGATTGCGCTTGTGCGCAGACTACAGATGAGTCAACAACCTCATGATCAAAGACAAAACCACATTGCCCTTAATGGACGAATTACACATTCGAATAAAAGGAGCAAATTGAATCACGAAACTGGGGATGAAATCAGGGTACCACCTAATACGAATGGCTCAAGGACATGAATGGGAAGCTGCCTTCAGAACCAACTTTGGATCTTGCAAATATATGGTAATGCCATTTGGGTTGATAAATGCACCTGCTACTTTTCAAAGATAGATGAATGGAATACTGCAACCTTTTCTAGGACATCACAACAACGTCACGGTATGCTACATCAACGATGTTATGATAGCAACCAAAGAAACCAAGGAAGAACACTATATATATGTAGGAAAATTACTCCAAATCCTTCAAGATAACGAATTAGTAGTGGAAATCAATAAATGCGAGTTTGATCAGCAAGAAGTTGAATTTCTAGTGTTCCTAGTTAGTGGAAACGGATTGAAAATTCCCCCAAGCAGAAGCGCAGCAATAACCCAATAGCCAATACCGAAAACACAAAAAGAAGTACAAATCATTTTGGGATTATGGAACTTTTATCGAAGATTCATCAAAAGATATGTGGCAATCATAGCCCCAATTTCAGACATATTAAAAGGAGACAGAAAGAATTTCACTTTTGGAGAAGCACAAAAAGCAGCATATTACAAAATATGCATACTGTTTGCCACAGAAAATACACCAATTCTACGACATTACAAAGAAGTCAGACCAGCATTTGTCGAAACTGATCCCTCAGACTTCGCTATGGGAGCTGTCCTGTCACAAAAATTTGAAGATAGTAAAATACACCCAGTTGTGTTGATATCCAAGAAATTCTCACTGGCAGAAATCAAATATCAAATATACAATACAGAAATGCTGGCCATAGTATATGCGATGAAAACATGGCGATACTATCTTCAGAGTGCAACACTTACGACTATCGTATTCTCCGACCATATGAACTTCAAATACTTTAAAGAAACCAATCAACTTGATCGAAGACAAGCCAGATGGGCGGAAGTATCACAAGAGTATAACTTCAAGATCGTATACAGAAATATATCAGCAAATGGAAAAGCAGATGCTTTATCGATATATCTGGAGTTCATCTCTAGAGAGGGAGGTAATGCAATGAATGGAAAGGAAAGCTCAACTAGTACTGGAACTTTGGATGGACATTGGAACAATGAGCATTGACGATGAAGACATAGAAGAAATAAGCTTCACAGGATATTCAGTAATCAAACTAACATCCGGTATGAGAGACCAATGGATGACTGAAATAGAAAAAGATGAGGAATATAAGGAGATATTAGAAAAGGTTAAAAACAAGAGAGAGAACATCGATGAAAGATTGGGAATAGATGCAGACAGTATGTTAGTATGGAAAGGAAGGTTATATGCACCAAAAGGTTTTAGAAAGAAAGTACTTAGACAAGAACACGACTCAAAGGTGGCAGGACATTTTGGACGAGAACGTACCATGGAACTTGTCACCAGGAACTTCTATTGGCCCAAACTAGAAGAGAAAGTTTGAGACTACTGCAACAAATGCAATTCGTGTCAAAGAACGAAAATCCCTTGACATGCGAAACACGGGTTACTGCACCCACTGGAACTACCATCTTCACCATGGTCATCCATATCAGTCGACTTTATCACAGACCTATCTGAGTCAGATGAATGCAAAAACATCATGGTTGTAGTCCATCGCTTCACTAAGATGGCTTATTTTATACCAACAGTGAAACGGGCATCATCAGTAGTAGCAAGACTGTTTCTATATAATGTATGGAAAAACGACGGACTGCCAACACATATAGTATTGGACAGAGACAGAGTATTCATCGGACATTTCATCACAGACCTATACCAGTTTCTATGAATCAAACGTTCAATGTCAACAGCTTACAACCCTTAAACAGACGGACAAACAGAACGAATGAAGTGGACAATTGATCACTACCTTCGAACATACTGCAACTACGAGCAAGACAACTGGAAGGAAATGTTAGCATTGGCTGAATACGCATACAATAACTCAAAACATGCGGCAACCAAAATAACACCTTTCTATATGAACTATAGATACAAACCAGGCACCAGTTGGCCCACCGAAATGGAATTCCAAAGCCCAAGCTCAGAATTAAATGGTCACTACATGGTAGATGTCTATCGAAAGCTCGAAACTCAACTCGATAGCCGTTCCAAAATGATGGCAACATATTATGACCACAAAAGGAAACCGGCACCAGAATTCAAATTCAACGATTGAGTAATGTTAGACAGAAGAAATATCCGAACCAAAAGGCACTGCTGGAAACTCGATAACTAACTATATGGATCATTCAAGGCCATTCAAGTCGGAAGCAACAAACAATGGTATCGGTTGGAGCTACCAACAGTATGGAATATACACCCTACGTTCAACATCGCTTTACTGGCACAAGATTGAGGAGAAGTTAAAAGAACGAACATTCCACCAATAGAAGCCGACAACGACGGATGGTTACCAGAAGCGATAATAGCCAGTGGGCCCACAGACAATGATCATTGAAAACATGCATACCTGGTAAAATGAGAAGGATTTACGCATGAAGAAAATACTTTGGAATCTTTCGAACATCTAGCGGAGATAGCACCAGAACTGATTGACAAGTTTTACGAACAACATCCAGAGATGGAAAAAGATAAAAGATGGAAGCAGACAAAAAGAACACAAAAGAAACAAAGGAAAGGGAAATGGATTTCTTTTGTTAAACTCACATCACATTGATTTTAAGTGGAGGTTACTTTTATCGTTATTTTAATTTTATTTATCAAACAAGGATTAGCTATACCTATAGTATACACTGTTTGAGTGGTATCAGTTTCAACATCACTTCTTACATTAAACTACTCTGTTGAGGTTACCAGAGCTAGAGAGGGAGGTAATGTTAGGGGTTATCCCTTATCATGCATATGAAGTACGTCAGGCTTAGTCTCCCAGGTTCACCACTGTCCAAAGTTCAGTCAGCAATTGAGAACACACCCCTGAGGATGTCTACCGATGAGTTAGCAGACGGCTCAACATAGCCAGGTGAAATTCCCATAATAGTCAAAGCTACAATACTGCGTCCCAGCGAAATGGGCTAATGTGGGTAAATGGACCCTTTTGTACGTGTGTAGAAGTGAATGTTATTGGTGATGCAGCTGAAGTTGCGCTAAAGCTAACTACACGAGCAACCTGCAGAGCCGCACCCTAACATGACCACCTGCATCACAACCTTCTCCAATCGTCTTCGAGAAACCTCTCGAAGAAACAAAACACCCTGATCAAAAACCAAAGATGCCTCCGCTACGTCTCTCGACCAGCCAAACAAAAGAAAACAATGGACGTTCTCGTCTCGCCGCCACAACTGAGAAACAAACAAACAAACAAACAAACAAACAAACAAAATGCTTTCTCCAAAAAAGAAAATGAAACTTGTATCTCATGCCTTCTTCAATCTCGCTTTCCTTTTCCCCTTTGGCCGCCCGCCTATTTCCTTCCAATACTGCTTCACTGTCTCTTTTACTTTTGCCATATTCTCCTCTGGCTCCCATGTGTTATCCTTCTCGTCCCATCCTTCCCATTTCACTTCATATTTCCAACCGGTTCCATCAGAGCTTGCCCGGTGATTTGCGATTGATTCACCGACATAACTTGTGCCTGCATGGCTTGTCCGTACCGGCGGAGGCGGCGGACACCAAGCGACACTAGAGTTGTCCGTGTGGTCAACCTTGAGCCTGCTGACGTTAACAGTATCATGTATCGTCATGTCATTTGGAAGATCTAGTTCGACAGCATTCCCACGTATTCGGAGGATCTTGTCAGGGGGATACTGCAGCTAGATGTGACTTATCGGTATTGTTGTACCGACTTACAGTAAAGGCGTATCCAAATAATAATAACCCAACTAAAGATATGGAATTCAATCGTGACGCGTTTACGCCGTTGTAGTGTATGTATGAACACGGGCATCTATTGCAGTATGGCCCTTTTTAAAAGTCGTAACTGTCTTGGAGGTAATCTTCTGACGACTCGTCGAAGGCGACTTGGGAAGGAAGTTCACCGGTATGAAAGTAGTGGTAGTATTCTACCCAAAGGTTGTGACGAACAAGGTATCGTGCGAGATGTTCGTACTTGGCTCGAGTGTTTGCTTGGGCGTGCAAGATGCGAGCGTAGAGAATCTTCTGGTCGTCTGTAATAGACATAAAAAGTTTATCGGTGAATATTCTTAAGGTAATTAACTTAATAATATTTCAGGTGGTTTTTCCGTTGTTGTGTTCTGACTGTGGTTTGTTCGACTGTTGCTTGAATCCTTGTGTTTAAACTCGTGGGTTTAAGGTGGTCTTTTATAGGTGAGTATTTCCGCGTCAAACCATCCTGCTAAGGGGTGACGGTACTTCTCTGTAATCTATGATGTGTGTGTATAGTACTATCTCATAAACACTCAGTCCACCGTAGTGGGTGTTCACATAACATCCGATCGTTGCTTCAGAGCCGATCTCGGTAGTTAGCTGTGGAGAGTTCCGTTTGACAACGTGTGGTTGCGTAAGCCCCCACCAGGAGTTCCCAAAGGTTATCCTGCATGTTATGACGTTGCTGACATACATATCGGACCATTACTTCGTATTAGTTATCTTTCTTCGTATTGAGTGGAATAGTGATCAATGATTTAATGAGCTGCCAACCCATACATTGCCACGTACCTAGTGTCATCGGGTCTTATCCGTGTTCCCCGTAGGGGGTGCCCTCTATCAGTTATGTGTTGTAAAACGGCAGAGCTGGGGTTCGACAGTCTAGATCCAAGCACTTATCTTTAGGTAGAGTTAACTACCGGGGCGCAGTTAGCTTATCTCCTTTGCTTATTCTAGCTCTAGAGATAGCAAAGTCCCGCATACTAAGATAATATCGCTTGTCCAACCAAATCCATGAAGCTAAGCACGGGTATGGTTTGTCCCAGTATTAGCATGATAACGAAGATAACACTGGTCTGATCCGTAACGCACAGCTGATCCGAAGACCCCTGCTTGGCAGTTACATTGCTTCGGCAGTATGGTTGGTGTGTCCCATGCCTTGGCCAGTACTATGGGTTGTTACCCCCAAGATTACTGTCTGATCGAGTGTGCGTACTGTCTCCACACTGGGTAGCTATTCCCTATGCTGAGACGTAGTATTGTAGCATAGACTATTATGGGGATTTCACCCGGCTATGTTGAGCCGTCTGCTAACTCATCAGTAGACATCCTCAGGGGTGTGATCTTAACCGTTGATTCATCTTTGAATAACGGCAAGCCTGGGAGACTAAGCCTGATGTACTTCATACGCATGCTAAGGGAAAACCCCTAACATTACCTCCCTCTCTAGCTCTGGTGACCTCAACAGAGTACTCCAACGTAAGAAGTGATTCTTTTGCAATAGTTACCACTCAGACAGCGTATACTATAGGTATAGCTAATCTTTTGGATAAAAAGAAATAAAAATAAAATAAAATAAAGGTGACCTCCGCTTACATAAAATCAAATGCGGTGTGAGTTTTAACAAAAGAAATCTATTTATTCCTTCTCTTTTTCTTTTGTGTTCTCTTGTTTTGTTTCCATCTTTTATCTTTTTCCATCTCTGGTTTTTGTTCGTAGAACTTATCAATTAGTTCAGGTGCTATTTCTGCTAGATGTTCGTAGGATTCCCAAGTATTTTCTTCGTGCGTAAATCCTTTCCACTTGACCAAATATACGTGCTTCCGATGATCTTCGTCTGTCGGTCCACTGGCTATAATAGCTTCGGGTATCCATCCTTCGTGGTCTGCTTCTATTGGTGGGATATCTTTTTCTTTGACTTCTCCCCGGTACTGTTCTAACAGAGCAACATTGAATGTAGGATGTATTTTCCACGATACTGGTAGCTCTAACCGACACCATCGTTTGTTGCTTCCGATTTTACTGATTTTAAAAGGTCCGTATAGTTTGTCGTCGAGTTTTCTGCATTGCTTCTTGGTTCGAATATTTCTCCCATCTAGCATGACCCCATCATTGACCTTGAATTCTGGTCCTGGCTTTCTTTTTCGATCGTAGTATGTTGCCATTTTTTCGCGACTGCTTTCAAGTTGTGTTTCGAGATTGCGATAGACGTCTACCATGTAGTGAGCGTATATTTCCGAGCTTGGGTTTTTGAATTCCACTTCGGTGGGCCAATTGGTGCGTGGTTCATATCCGTAGTTTGCGTAGAAGGGTGTTATTTTGGTTGCCGCGTGTTTGGAGTTGTTATATGCGTATTCGGCCATTGGTAACATTTCTTTCCAATTGTCTTGTTCGTAGTTGCAGTATGTTCTTAGGTAATGTTCAATTGTCTGGTTCATCCGTTCTGTTTGACCGTCTGTTTGAGGGTGAAACGCTGTTGACATTGAACGTTTGATTCCTAAGAATTGATATAAGTCTGCAATGAAATGTCCAGTAAACACCCCATCTCTGTCTGATACTATATCTGTTGGCAGTCCGTGGTATTTCCACACATTGTCTAGGAACAGTTTGGCTACTACTGACGATTCCCGTTTTGCTGTTGGTATAAAGTGAGCCATTTTCGTGAAGCGATCGATTACTACCATGATATTTTTGCATCCATCTGACTGCGGTAGATCTGTGATAAAGTCGACTGATATGAATGACCATGGTGACGATGGTAATTC